>JANTPZ010091726.1:0-21544 GCA_025593235.1 Vachellia pachyceras
AAGTGACACATTTGGAAGTAATACCGCTTCAATAAAAAGTTGTAAACATATGTTAGATTCATGAATCACGTATGTTGATTCATGAAACAATGTAATTAAATAATTGATAGTTATTTAAAATGAATTTCCATGAAGAGTTGCACATTTATAAGATGTAAAAAGACATTATTTTAAAGTTATAACTCCCTACACAACTCTTCATATAAATTCCTTATTTTATAAGGAAATAACTTTTGATTTTTTAGTAGATGTAATATAATTTAAGATATTGTTAGATGATAAATATGAATATCACTTTTATTGGTAATTTAAATTCATGATTCACCATGTTACAAGGAATTATCACATGCTACTGGATCTAGCCCTCTTTGGTAAACACATCTTTGAAATATCACATCAATTTTGTGTTAAAAAACCTTGAGTTAAGGTGTAAATTTGCTCTGAAAGTTTTTTAAGGGGTAATGTTGCCTCATTTTGTTAAAAATTTAATGTTTATAATTAAGAAATTGACATTAAGAATTTAATGGTAAGGGAAATATTGTTTCATTTTGAAATTTATGAAGCAATATTGTTTCTAAGAAAATTCTAAGGTATCATCACATCTAAGAAGAAGCTTACATGAAAAATTTACACTTTAACCCAAAAGCCTTTAATGTAAGGGTTAATATCTAGATTCACCATGTTTAGTGACTATTTTTTAATGTGTATAAAATATTTATAAACATTTACTAAAAGTGTGCAAAGCACTGTAATGCATCTTAGAGGTGCTATAATACCCTTGAATTTTTAAAAGGGTAAAAAAAGCCAAAACCTTTAATGTAACCTAACACTTTTATTGGTGAGCCCACGCTTTTTTTTTTTTTGCGCGTGCGTGCGCATACACATATATATTTAGTAGTTTTAGATTATATTTAGCGAGTATGATTTTTTACTCTAATTTTAAATATTTAACGTTATATACACTTTTTTGTAAAAATCCATCAATATTTTTACACCTTACCCTTTTTAATTATGTGCTTGTTTGGGAACACTATTTTCCAATTATGCACGTAAGTTAAGATAAAACTATCTCGAAATCCATTAAAACCAATTTGTCATCTGTAAAACTATCTAGAAATCCGTAAATTACCTCGAAATTTGTCAACTCCTTTCACCCACCGAAATTTCAAAACACACCCTATAGTGATATACACGAACGATTATAAACAGGATTGAATTTGAACTCTTGTTTACCAGAGATCTTGAACTCTTGTTTACAAGAGATTATAAACACCCCATAGCGATATACACTAACGATTACAAAACCATTAGGCCTAAGTAGAGTCCTTGTGTCTGTCCCAAAAAAAAAAAAAAAGTGGCGTCCATGTGAATCACAATCTTCCAGAAGATATATATATATATATATATATTACGAAGAATCCCTGTAAACTTCATGCAAGTGCAAGACATTGCATTGCATGAAGCCTAACTTCTTTCATGATATCAATTCACTCACAATACGTAACATGAGATTTAAAAAATTGTATCAATAATATACTAAAATAAAATTAGATATGGGCCCATACGCAATATATATATATAGGTAAGTTTCAATTTTAGCAACCAATTTCTTTTAAAGAGGTTATGATATAATTAAATTTTAGCAAGCATAAAAGTAAATATAATGTTTTAAAAATAGTGTAATTTTAACAATTCTATTAAATCGGTTTAGACATCCATAATGAAGTTAGAGAGAATAAATGGGACTTAAATTAAAAACGGGTCGCCAATTAGACAATTCAATGGAATTGTTAAAATTACACCATTTTTAAAATTACATCCTTTAAGATTTGATTGTCAGACACTTAATTATAGAGAAAAGCTTTGTTGTTCAAATTGTGTTTTAAACGTATAAAGTAGACAAAATTCTTATAAGTAATATTCCTTTGGTCTTATTTATATAATAAAGAGGGAATTTTCTTTATCCTATTCATAAGCCAACTCATTAATTTTTCATGATAATATAAAATTACTCATAATTTATTAAGTGGATAAAATTTAAAAGTTATTAAGTTTAGGAACATTTAAAATTTTTATTGATACGCGTAAACAAGTAATTTATTATTAACAAAGCTATTGTTAACTAAAGCACGAGCTCATAACACATGTACATATATTTTCTCTGTAGAATAAATAAATCATAACCTCATTCATCATGGAATCAACTGGGAATGAAGAGCTGGCAATAAAGGCATCCAGCTGACAAAAAATGCATAATATGTTTAACTTTTTAATTCAATAAAGTGTATTTGATGAAAAAATAAATAAACAATTTTTTTAACAAAAATGGCACATCATTATATTATATTTGTATTACTAAAGCTAAATTTATAGCTATCTAGTTATGTTAATAAAATTAAAAATTTCTGTGTTCCTTTCTTTTTTTTCTCTTTCTTCCATACACAAGTCTAAAAGCTTGTTTGCTTCCAATCCTAAAATCTAGGTTTTACAGTAAAATATAGATTTTGTCCAAGTACTCATATTTTTTCAGAAAAGCTATTTTGGATGTAAAACCTCTATTTGAAACTTAGATTTTGAAAAAGTTATTTTCTTATCAAATCACACCATCTCTCCTAATGAATTTTTTCTTTCCTACTTTTTATTTCTTTCTCTTTCCTATTTTCTATCTACTTTTTGCCTTGAACACTGTAAAAGTAAATGGACTTATTTGGAACAACGTTTCCAAAAATCAAATGCACGCTCAACAGTATTTTTTCGTGAAACGAGATAATCTCCACATATTTACCTTGGCTTGTATAAAAATACTTCTCTACTGTATTCCCAAACTAGCACAATAACTTCCCAAACATAATCTTTTAAAACTTAAGTTTTGAAACCTATATTTTACTTTAGAATCTGTAAAAACTATTTTCTAAAATCTAGATTTTATTTCGTATCCACAAAAGCTATTTTAAAAATAATTTTCAAACAAACTCTAAATCGCTGTTTGAGAACATGATTTGAAACAACGGTTTAAAAAAAGTAAATAAATATCCAACCAAAATTCAAAATAACATTTAATCTTTAAAACCATGATTTTATGAGTTCGATGCACACCTTCAATTCTTCAAAATGGTTTTTAACTACTCAAGCTATAATTCGAGGTGGAGACTATGGTGTTTCATAAAAGTATTGATACCGACCTAAGTTATTCTCCAGAAATGAGTTACAGCTTTTGATTTTATAGATTTAAAGATGATTTTACAGATTTAAAGATGATTTTATAGATTTTGAGATTTTTTACATATTTCAAGATAGTTTTATCTTAACTTACTATGTGTACCGTCAAAGAAAATGAGTCCCCAAACAACAATAATGATAATATTTTAAAAAAGAATGAGGGCCAAATAATTACATAATAATATTCTAAAAATGAAATTAATAAAAGCGTGATCGCTGACTAGACTATTTTCCTATTTTACACCGGCATCTGAATAACACTCTCTGCTTCACACTGCTGCAAAGCAACCCTCTAAAACATTCCGATTCAATGCATCAAATCAAGCACAGCGAATAATCAATCGAAAGAGGGGAAGCAAAGGGAAAAAGTAAATTAAAACTATAATTATAAAGCTCAAAGAGATTACAAGCTACATTAGATTTCCTATTTTCCAGAGTTAAAAAGACACCTAAAAATTAAACTCCAAACTGCACCCTAACCTTACTATGATGCTAACCGCTACGTCCTGTATGTGATTGATTGCTCGATCTGACGCTCTAATCGGACTTTCCGGCTTGAGATTCCAGTTGCAGCTCGTGCTGGCCAGCGACGTAATCGAGGAAGATCTCGCTGGCGGTGGCGTTGCTGCTGCTGCTGCTTCCGGCGGCTGCGGCGGAGGAGGAGGAGGTGCGGCCGAAGACAAGGACGAGAGCGAGGAAGAGAGCTGTGGAGAGGAAGAGCGGCCAGAAGTAAGCCAAGACGGTAAGGAATCTGGGAGCGAGTACTGCGAAGGAGGAGACAGTGAAGGCTAAGAGCAGAGCTGCAATGAAATGGTATTTGAATTTGAAGAGTTTCCGAGGGATCTCCATGGTGATGATGATGGCGATTGAGCGGTGGGGAGAGAGGAGAGTGTCTTGGTGACGATGAAAAAGAGGGCCGTTGTGTGTGCAGAGATTCGCTGCTGTCGGGTCTAATAAAATTTTCACCCTCAATGAAATTACTGAATTGCCCTTCCTTTTTCATGTGTGTGGGTTGGCCCTCTTACTCATCTTGATCACCTCTGGTAAAAACCCTAATTTCCAATCACTTGCTGGTTTTTTATTAATATTTTTGGAAGAAATTTTTATTTATTTTCTATTTATAAAATTTTGCTTGGTTTTATTTATCAGTTGTTTAAAGAAGCATTCATATATGGGACATTCGCTTGTTTTATTGCTTGTGTATATCTCTTTTTATGATATCATGTTGTTACATCCCAGAATTAGGTTTACTTTCTTGATGTATAAAATTCAATAATTTTTAATAGGGTTAAAATGCAAGAGTACGTACAAACTTTTTCCCATATACTTTTCATATATACAAAAATATTCATAAATATTTAAAATAAAAGGAAAAAATATAATGATTGTTATATGTAATCTAACATCGGTACCTTTTTTTGTGATGAGACTCATGCTACTTTTGAACACACACACGTAACAATGTTAACTTAGATTTAGTGGTCATTCACATTTTTGTTCCAATTTTGAATGTTCATAGGTAGTATACTCCACCTTCAAAAAGTATATAATGCTTCTAACTCTTTTAGTAAAAGATCATAGATATCTTTACACCTTAACCAGTTTTTTATTACAAAAGAAAAGACTATAAATAGATTTACGCTATCATACCAAATTTAAGAATTTTTTTTATATGAAGTCAGTAAGTGAATTAAAGAAGCTTATTCTTTTAGCAATGCTCACAACATGTTTTGCCATAGAGTTTGTTGCACTACTTGATCCTTGCCATAGTGTGTGTTTGGTAAATCCGTTAGGAGAAATGAGTTTACGGATTTCAAGATAATTTTTATAGATTTCAAGATGGTTTTTACGGATTTTGAGATGGTTTTATCTCGACTTGTGTGCAGCGTTAGGGAACGACGCTCCCAAACATGCACTCAATCCAATCTTCTATTGATTTCTTTAAGAAGCTTGCCTTCCGGGCGTTCCTCACTCATCCAGTAGTAATCAGCTCCATTGCTTTCCATCAATTCGTTTCAATTAACCACTACCTTGCACCAATTCATGCACCTATGCTCTTTTTAGGCCACAAAGAATACCCCAGAATTCATGCACCAATTCATTGACCCTTAATTGAATAATTTTGATTGGGGTTAAAGTGCAGTTTCGCATGAAATTTTTTAAAGAAGAAAGATCCAACAACATTTTGTTAATCTACAAAAAAATATTTTACATTTCCAAATTCTAACTAGAGACCTTGCTTGAGCGAAAAACCAGCTTTACCCGAACACTTAGAGTCCTTAGTTTGCTCATGAGCAAGGGATGAGCTTGCACACGATTAATTACAAGTAGGAACTCGCCTAGATATACACATGAGAAACATGGACTATTATCAAAAGGGAGAAGAAGAAAGGAAAGGTGGGATTCAAGTAATTTTGAATAGCCCATGTTTGAATATTTCATGAGATTGGGGCAGTAGTAAAGCTCACTTGGATGTCCGTTTGAGAATAGCTTTTATAGATTTTGAGATAAAACATATGTTTTGGAGAATAGATTTTGGAAAATAGCTTTTACATATTTCAAGGCAAAATCTAAGTTTCAAAAGATTATTTTTGGGAAGTTATTGACTTTTATGGAGTTTGAGGTAAAAAGTAGGTAGAAAAGATGAAAAAAAAAGAAAAAGTAAGAAAGAGAAATTTTATTATGAGAGATTGTGTGATTTAATAAGAAAATAGTTTTTTCAAAACCTAAATTTCAAACCGAAGATTTGTATCCAAAATAGTTTTTCAGAAAAATTTTTATATTTAGATAACATCTAGAGTTTGTATAAAGGTTCCAAGTAAGCCCCTAATCTCATATTTAAGTTGTCTGCAAATGATTCTACTTGCAGCTTGATTTGAATTTCTCACTACGTCTCTTAAAGTGCTTGCAACTCATGCACCATAAAGTGCTTGAACAAAGTTTGGTGCTTATTGTCTTGTGTATATTAGATGTTGAATTGGTGATTAACCAAATTAGATTATTGATCATGGTTGAGTTTCATATTTGGATGTGTTGAGGTTGAACTTTAAGTTATCGAGATTTGACAATTAGGCTGACTAGGAGTTTTGGTTGTTAATTGGAACCTCATATGGATTGATAGAACTAATTAACTAAGTAGTTATTTAGATAGGGTTAGAAATGGAAAATGGATATTAGAAGTGATAATTGGGACTTCTAAGTGTACATATGGTGCCCATTTTAAAACGCGGTAGAGAAATACTTTTACACAAGCCGAGGTAAATATGTAGAGGAGATTATTTCGTTTTGCAGAAAAATACTGTTGAATGTACTTTTGGAGAGTAAATAAGTTTTTTTGGGTTTATAATGATATAGTCTCTTCAATGAATCATGTAGATTAATATGTTGAAGTTTGTGCTTAGGGTATCATCTGATTGTTGGAAATGTACTTGTTTGGAAACTTCATTCTCAAATGTGCACGCAAGCCAAGACAAAACCATCTCAAAATTTGTAAAAACCATATCAAAATTCATAAAAAACCATTTTGAAATCTACAAAAACATCTAGAAATCTATAAACTCCTTTTTTCCAAGCACTATTATAAATAACTTTGGTGAGAGGTAACCATGGGCCATTTTGATTACTTTAATGCATTATTTGGGCATATGACTTGGAGCTCTATTTAAACTTGCATAAACTTGGAACTATTGGAATTATGTTTCGTAAAATGGTCTTTAAAACATAGTTCAATTCTTTATTATCATGATAGGATGATTTAAAATGGTATTTAAAATATGTTTTTTTATTTCATGCTTTTTCCATTACTTCTTGAGATTGTTGATCCAGGAGCAATTGAAAAATGTTTTGAAGTGCTAGATGGGCAGCAAGATATATTTAAAAGTATTGGACACACTTTAAAAATATTTTAAGGTGATGAATTAAACTACAAAATATTTTATGGACGAAAGGAACCTTAACCTTCATTATAACAAGAGTATGAGACATGATCGGTTGAATTAGAACTATTTTACGCAACAGCATGATAAACCAACACTTAAATCCTCACGAAGATAGGTGTTTACATGAAACACCAGACAATGCCTCGAATGTGATTAACTCCATTATGAATATACATATATTTAATTAACAAAAAAAACTATAATAGGAAAATTCATGGATGTTTTTCAAATTGAAAAAAAAACAAAAAAAACTCATGGGTGCATGAATAAGACTACAAGTAGGACTGAGCAAGTAACCCGAAACCTACTAGGCCCGCCCAAATCCGCCCGAAAATTTTCCCATTTGGGCCCGCCCAAGAATGACTCGTCACGAGTGGGTCTAAATGTGATGAGCTCTGCACTTAAACGGGCGGGCAATGGGCATACCCTCGGGTAGCCCGTGGTTGCCCATATATTTTTTTAACTATATTTATCATTTATAGTATATAAATTTGTAAGTCACTTAATGTATGCAACGCATGGTTCAGTGGTGAATGAGGGAGATTACAACAGATGAGGCCCCGTGTTTGATTCCTTCAAGCCTCCATTCTTCTATTTATATTTTACACAATTTTATATTCATTGCATATAAGATTTTGAAAAATCTTCCAAAAATAAAACGGTAGAAAAAGCTAACTTAGTCAGTCGCTGCTTCAACCTTCCCTCTCGGCCGACCACATCCCCCTCTTTCTCTCCTATTGTCGCCACGCCGATGTTCTCCGGCTTCTTCCAGTCGCCAGTCTCGCCCTTGCTTCCGTCCTCTCTGTCGAAGACCGTGAGGTCCTCGCTTACTGATTACCAGGTTGATGGACGCTTCCATTTTTCTGGAATCTTCTAAGAAGAGGAGGCCATCGTCATCATCTCTCTTGCCAGTACCAGTCATCTGAGACTCTGAGTCGTCTCTCGTCTCTCTGAGCTTAAAGTAAACATGCTGAACGTGAACCCTAGACTACTGCTTAGACTCTCGGTGCACTCGTCTCTCTCGGCGCAACGCAGACCCACTCGTCAGTCGTCTCACTCGGATGTTCTCCGTCTCAAACACACTCATCTTCTCCCAACCTCTCAATCTGCTCTGCCTCACTCACTGTCGCCGGTTCAGATGATTTAATCACAGCATTTAATCGCACCCTTTTGATTTGCTTTGCGTTTGCTTGGTGGTTTTGTTTGCTTATCATTTAAAATGCACTCATTGATTTGGTGGTTTTGCTCTACGATTGTTCTATGTCTTTAGATGGATTTGGCTATGGTTTTGCTCTGCGAACCATGGATTTGGCCATGGTTATGCCTTAATCGAATCTTCAAATCAAACTCACTGGTCTAGAAATGAGAAAGCAAGCGCACAATGTGCACAAGTGGCCCAGTAATGAGAAAGCGCGCGAAGCATTCACCTTAAAAGGGAAAAAACCGGGTAGCCTGTGTAACCCGCCTAAACCTGGTGGGTTTTACGCTGCCCGTTTAATACGAGCCTAAACGGGTTCACTACGGGTTTGGGCTGAGCTTAAACCCGTTTAACCATAAACGGGCGGGACATGGGCTGGCCATCGGGTCAGCCCGTTTCGCCCATTGCTCTCCCCTAACTACAAGAGTATATGACATCGCCCTCTATGGTTGGATTAAAACTATTTGATGCAATAACAAATAAGTGTTGAGTTTAGTTGAATGAGATAGTCTCTCTCAACTTAACAAAATAATAGTTAAATTTTTGTGTAGAAAGGTATCCGTATTTCATGTAGGATATTATTTCAAACATGAATATCTCCATATAGCTATGATTTGATTAACAAATAAGACTAGTTGATGCTATTCTCTTTTAAAAAAAATCTATTGACTTTCATATAGAGTTAATTTTTGTTGGGTTTGGATCATATCTTTGTTATGTTGAATATAAAGAAGCAAAGGAAATTTACAATCAAGTCCCAAATAGGAGAATTAATGAATAAAATGTCATAAAGATTCATAAAATTACCATAAAGTCTCAGGAGTAGCGGCTTATGTTGTTAATGAAGACTTGTAAAGTTGTTAATGATAATCTCAACAGTTCCTCTATGATAATTTTTTAAATATTTAAACCTTTTATTCATTAATTTTCTTATTTAATACTTCAATTGCAAACTTATCCTGGTGTAATGTACAACGAAAAGCATGGCTTTTGGAAGCTAGTGTGAGCAAAGATAAGCTTCAATCTGAAGCCATGAGACATGAATCATGACTTTGACTTGGGATGGCCACAGACTCATCCAAATGATGATTACGTGGTGACGATTGAATGAGCATCACTAAAGGTTTTCATATTTGTGGGACCCACGTTCTGAGTGATCCTGATCCATCACAATCAGTGTAACTTGAAATGACACAACTGGAATTATAGTACGAGGCGTAGAAGTTGCTTTTGAGGTCAACACGTAAGAGGGCTTTTATCTCCATACGCGTTTTTGTAACATCATGGAAAAAAAAAACTATAACCATGAAGTTCGATTTGATTTGAAGGAATTAAAGGAGTTTATAAATTTTGAAGTATTTTATAAATTTTAAGATGATTTTTATAAATTTTAAAATAATTTTTACAAATTTTAAAATGATTTTATCTCGATTTACTTATACCATTGGGAGAAGATATTCCCAAACAAGCACTTAAGTATAATTCTTTGCTGGACATATCATTATTTAACCTCTCTCTCCAACTGCATACATTCTCACTTAGAGCAACCATGTTTGATACACTATTTTAACTAAATTTGGGTGCCTCATCGGACTAAGATTCGAACATGGAAGATGTACCTACATCTAGTATTTGATAGTGCTTTAAACATGATTTGCAAAAAGAAGTTTACCAAGTAAATATGTGTAATTTTTTCTTTATTTTTTTGGAAATTTTTAATAAAGCTAAATACATAACTTAATATCATTTATAGTTATTATTTTTCTCAAAACTAATTTACCTTACTTATAAACTTATATATAATCCAGTTACATACATAAATAAATACTTTTAAATAGTGTATTTATCTCTACCAATCTCTTAAGAAAAAGTTAACTGCCTTTTATATTACAAATCGAGATAGTACCATTTAGAATTTATTTCAAACTAAAATTTTTTAACTATAATAAATAATTATTTATTTTTTTTAAAAAATGTTAGCTTCGACATCTCTATTAAATTTCTTTTTTCTAATAAATTATATTTAAATTGAAGTTGTATTTGTAAGAAATGTTAAGACTTACTAATGCTAAATTGACCATTCTGGGATCTTGTTTGAAAATTCGATGGAGAAGGTCTTTATGGAATTCAAGGTAAAAAATAAGTTTCGAAAGATGATTGTGTTTTGGAAGTTATGTTGAGAATAGATTTTATGAATTCCAAAAAAATAAGTAGAAAAGGGTAAATAAAAGAAAAAAATGAAAAAGAAAATTTATTATGAGAGAAAGTGTAATTGGATAAAAAAATAACTTTTTGAAAACCTAATTTTAAAAAAATGTGAGTACTTAGACAAAATATAAATTTTACCTCAAAACCTAGATTTTGAAATAGAGTCTCAAATGTACCATTGATCTATGATATTGGATGTGTTTGGGAAAACGGTAAATGTGAAGGAAATTATTTCGTTTTACGAAAAATACTGTTAAACGTATTTTTAACGTGTTGAAACGCTTTGCCAAACTATGCCACTATCACGCGTATGTGCATGCAGTTAAATCAACATCCTCTCTAAGATTTTCTATTTGCAGATCCATTCAATCCAAGGTTTGTACAAGCCCAATCCGTACATGTGACTTGAAAAAAAAAACTTTGAACGGCTGCAATTTGCATGATTATATGATTATTTCAAATTTAAGTGTGCCTGCGTATGAGAGCATTTGAACTCCTCAAATACATGTTCAAATTTATTTTTTTATAAATTAAAATAATCTCATTCATATATTTATTTTGTAAACCGTAAAACACTTCTTTACCGTTTTCTAAACGAGCTCAATTTACAGAAAAATATTTTTTTAAACGCTTCTCTTGTTTCCCAAACAATCTCACCAAGTTATGCTGGAAAACATCACAAAAAAAAGTCACATGTTCGAAACCGACGCTCTTTCCTATTTTTTTGGTTGAGTACACAGAAACTCTTTTATTGGAAGCAATTTAGTTTGAAGTATTGTTAGCAACTTATTGTGTGCACTTCTTCAAAAGAAATTTGAATATAATTCATGAACTAACCCCTTCCACTAAAATCAATACAGTCTGACTTACCAAATTTAAGTCAAATTGAGCCAAGCAAATTGTCTGGAGAAGCACAAAAAAAAAAAATCTAAGATCAATGGCTAAACGGATTTAGTGTGCCACTTCGCAAGGTGAGCCCATATCAAGCAAGCTTGCAAGCCCATTTCAAATAGCCGCCCTTCCAAATTCGTTAATCGTTATAGTTAATGCCGGCTCCGGTAGTCACAGGCGGCGTCGTCACCCATCAGGTTCGAACTACAACAATGGCGCCTGTGAGAACCACAGGCGCTATTGTTGGCGTGGCTGCCATCTTCGTCTCAGTCGCTTTCTCATATTTCATCTGCGACCGTCGCTATAAATCTTCTTCCAGGGATACCCACAGATCTTCGTCGAAGAAGAAATCGTGGAATGGGCTTGTTGATGCCATTGGAAACACGCCTTTAATTCGAATTAACAGCCTCTCCGAAGCTACGGGTTGTGAAGTAAGTCATTTCGAGCTTATGATGCATCCTTTTACTTTAAATATACTTGACATATCATCTGGGGCTTTATTAGACGGCCCCCCCCCCCCCAAAAAAAAAACCGAGACCCTTGAATTTATTTGTTGCTTTTGTTGTCGATTTGATTTTGCAATTAGACTTTAAGGGTTACTGGCTTGGTTTGGCTTCTGTTTTTGGGTTTTACAGATTCTTGGGAAGTGCGAGTTTTTGAATCCTGGAGGGAGTGTGAAAGATCGAGTTGCAGTGAAAATCATTGAAGAGGTAAACTGTTTATTAGTCACAGATGTATCTTCCAGCTGGAATTGTAAATAGTTATACCCAAGCAGGGGGCAGCAATAAATTTTTCTCATTAATAGCCTGTTAGAAGAGACGTGAACCAACCAACAAGTGTTTGGTTGGATTGGTAAGGGCACATGGGTCTCTGGTTGGATGCCACTGCGTAAACTTTGTTGGAAGAATTTGCTACTGAAGGTTCCACTAGTGCTCGACCCGATAATAGGGCGTCGGATGCTAGATGACCAAAGTCAATAAAATAAAAAAGCAGAAACGTGAACCAAATATACATAGAAGCTCATAAGTGATGGACTTTTCCTTTCTTGCTGTCTTTTGGAGAAGTGTTTTGTTTTCTTCGTTTCTGGGGTGATGGGGTCTTTGTCAGCACTCCCAGATGTAGATGATCAGAAACTGCTAAATTTCTGCTGCTACTTAATCGGGAAAAAGTCGCTGACTGTATGGCGATAATGGCTTTTTGTTCCCCGGAGAGTTATTAAGGCTTTGAATCCGCTTTATCTTTTTCGAATCAGTAACAGCGTCCCTCCAGTGCTCTGTGCAAAACACTACTCTCTCAATCTCTCTCTCATACACTCACACGCAAACTTAAGAATAAAATTTATTAACAAGTTATAACATCTCATATAATTGTCAAGCTCGTAGTTGGACATTGTAAATAAATGGATATATTGAAATGTATGCAAATTATTCTAAGGATCATTGATGCATGTTCGACTACAACTTTTGATGGAGGATTTGCATAACCTTATGAGTCTGATCTTGTCTTGAGCTAAACTAATCATACTTGTTCTTGCGTAGTGCATAACCTTGGGCGTAATGCATAGATGACTTGGCAATTCATGAGATAGACAACATGCATTATGATGAAGCTGGTAGTATTTCTATAGAAATTAATAAGTTATAATTATTTGATAATCCGTCTGTCAATCTTATTTGGTCAATGTAGAAAAGATGGAACTTCAACCACCTAAACATCATTTTCAAGAATGTGCCTATTATTCCTTTTCTAATAAGAAGTATATTACATTCTCACTGGCATATTGTTACCCGGAATTAAGAATTTATTTGACTGGTTTTAGGTAGAGTCTATCTAGTTTCCCAAATCTTCTGTTTCTGTTACTTTTCACCTTTGTTCCAGATAAAGGAATTGAAGCCTCTTTGCTTGTTCTCCTCAAAGGGAGGCAAAACTATGATGAAGTCATGCATATAGCATTAGAAATACATGGAAATTCCATTAGATAAACTATGAATTTATTTTCTCCCCTATACATAGGAACTCTTCTCAGAAGACAAACTCATCCTGAGGTAATCAGTTTTCTCATCGAACCTGTAATTGATTTAAACTATGTCATTGTTGTAATTTGGTTCAAGTTTACAGTTTGGGATAATCATTATTTCAGAAGCCAGTGTTTGTTTCAGTTAAGATTAATAAAGTGTAATATTAGTGAACAAACTTTTGTTTGTTCATTTATATATTTTGGGACAAAGAACTCTTAGGTTTCTGTGAACATTGTTAGTTCTTTAATTTTTTTTTATGTTCCTAATAACAAGCACCCATCACTTCCATAATGTGACTGAAGGACTCGTTTGTTTATTTTTCATTCTTGTGATGGCTTATTGTCACAGGCTTTATCATCTGGCCAGCTACTCCCAGGTGGAATAGTTACTGAAGGGAGTGTTGGAAGCACTGCTGTTAGCCTTGCCACTGTTGCGCCTGCCTATGGATGCAAATGCCATTTAGTTATCCCAGATGATGTTGCAATTGAAAAGGTACGTTAGCAATGTGATTAAACTTATCTGAATTCAGCCTTCTGGTCCCTTTTATGCATTCCAAGTGTAGCAAAATAAGTGCGGGAAAAAGAGGTTACCAGAAAATATAGTTGGAAGAAAAAAACCGATCTCATTTGCAGATGCAACTTACGTGATTAAGTTTTTATGTGCTCAAATGTGAAATGGTCTCGTTTCTGTGTGAAATATGTCATTTCTCCTCAGACCCCTTTTCTTTCTTCTACTGAAACAGCTATCTCACTATAATGGAATCACCTTTCAGGCTCAGATAATTGAAGCGCTGGGGGCTACCGTTGAAAGAGTCAGACCAGTGTCAATCACTCACAAGGACCATTTTGTTAATGTTGCAAGAAGAAGGGCATCGGAAGCAAATGGGTTGATGTTAGAACAAAGGAAAAAATTACAATTGAATGGTGCAAACAGCAAACTGATTAATGGTTACAGATCTGTTGGAGATGGTCACAGTTCATCTTTTTCTATGGATTGTCAAGGCGGCTTCTTTGCAGATCAGTTTGAGAATTTAGCAAACTTCAGGGCCCACCTTGAGGGTACAGGCCCTGAGATTTGGGAGCAGACAAGTGGAGATTTGGATGCATTCGTTGCAGGAGCTGGCACTGGTGGCACTTTGGCCGGTGTTTCTAGGTTTCTTCAGGTCGATCACCACGGTTCCTCTAACCTTTTGATGTTCATTGGCATTCTGGTTGTGAAAATTTCCTGAATGATTTCCATATGTTTGTTAGGAAAAGAATCCAAACATCAAGTGCTTCCTCGTGGATCCTCCTGGTTCTGGTTTGTTCAATAAGGTAACAAGGGGAGTGATGTACACCAAACAGGAAGCAGAAGGGAAAAGGCTCAAGAATCCATTTGATACCATAACAGAAGGAATTGGATGTAACAGGATAACGAAGAATTTTATGATGGCCAAAGTTGACGGTGCTTTTCAAGCCACAGATATGGAGGCTGTTGAAATGTCCAGGTATATAATTCCCAACTCTTTTTTGAAGCATGTTGTCCTGTGGTCCAGGTCTCTGTTTCTTCTTCTCTTTTTAATCTTTTGAATAGCAACCTGAAAGGCTGATGAATTGAATAAAAAGTGTGGCCTTAAATCTTTAATTATCAGGTTTCTTTTGAAGAACGATGGCCTATTTCTTGGGAGTTCTTCATCAATGAATTGTGTTGGAGCAGTTAGAGTGGCACAGTCGCTTGGCCCTGGTCATTCAATTGTAACCATTCTCTGTGACAGTGGAATGAGACATCTGAGTAGGTTCCATAATCCTCAATACCTGTCTCAGCTTGGCTTAACTCCTAAAGCAACTGGATTAGAGTTTCTGGGTATCAAATGAGAATGGCAGATTCAATATTCCAATACCCAAACCTATTGAACTTTTACCTCACTGTTTCCTACCTTGATCTTCCTAAATTAGGATTAAATGTACCTGAAGTGTGCGTTAGAGAGAGAGAGAGAGCGCGCATGCTTCACTTTTGTAAGACCCATGGGAAGGAACTGAAGTGGGACTCATTTCTCTCTTGTTTTCTTTCTTTCTCTCATCACTTCAGTTAGATTCTTGTTTGATAAGATTTAGGCTTCATCTTTCTGGGCATCTGATGTGTAGAAAACCTAGAACTATGAAGTTTGAACTGGGTTTCTGTCAAGATTTGTTGCCATGTAAGCATTGGTACGTATTACAAGGGACCACATATATCATAAAAGGCTGGAGTAGAAAGGGACCTGAGCGAGGCTTGGGAAATTTTGGCGAGAAGAAAACATAGGCTTTTGTAGGAAGACTGATATTCATTTGTCATTAGACTAGTTATTTATCTATTGCGCAAATGCGAGTGAGCAGTTATGCATTCTTTGACCATGAAATTTGGCCAATTCAAATTGTGTCTGGGAACAGTTTGATGAATGATAATTTCGAGCCTTTTGCTTTGGAAATGTCAGATTCAATTCTACTGTGAGAGTTGAAAGTGAGAAGTATCATGTTGAGACAGTGACTCATGCTCCATGGCCTCGTCCTCCTGAAGCTAATTATGATCAATATTACCCCCCCCCCCACAAAATTTCATTAATGTCACACGTGGTTTAGTTGATGTACTTGATTCTATTTTTGAATTATCAGGAGAGGTTGAATTCTAGATTTTTGCGGGAATATTTCAGCCTCGAAATATCAAAATCTGAAATTTTTTTGTTGTGCACTACACACTTCATTTGCTATTTGCTACGCTTGTCGAGGAAGTGTCAACACATTTTAATGGGAACTACTTATTTCCAATTTGTGAATTTTTTTTAAATTCTAAAGGTATTTAAATAGAATTTTATTTGATTGAGCTAGCTTTTTTCTATGTTCTAGTCTCAATATATCCTTTACTGATTGAGCTAGTCTCAAGTGATTCCTCTACTTGATTCCAAGGGTGCTACATCTTTTATTTGCAACTTTTTTCTATGTTCTAATTTTATTGAATGGTCAAGGTGTAAACAAAAGCGCATTTAACACCCTAAATTTTTTACAGTAAAAACATACTCATAAATATTCAAAATGAAAGCGAAAATGACTAAAACATTAAATATAACTGAATACAATTACTTTCAATTATGGAGCACTTGTTATTTTTACATATACATATATAATGATGTTAGCTTCTTGGTATTTGCGGTAAAAGCTCATTTCGAATATTCATATAGCATTGGATATCCTTTTGATAAAAACTCAGTATTTTCGCATTTTCATCCTTCATAAATGTTCCTAAAGGGATTGAAGAGTGTTATTTACTAATGCTTCTTGCACATGGAATTTACTCAAGTGAGTTAGCCTGACAATTCATTGTATATCTATCATAACGAATGGCATAAGCTAATACAATGTAATGATATATGATGGCTTAGTCCCTTGTTTGGTGCTGAGTAATGTGTAATGCAAAGTCCTATAGGCAGCTGCATGGGGCCGAATAAATTTTTACACCGTTTGGCAACACGTTTGCCACCCTCAAAAGTACGTTCAATAGTGTTTTTCCATAAAACGAGATAATCTGATCCATATATTTACCTCGACTTGTGTAAAAGTACTTCTCTACCGCTTTACCAAACAGACCCTTTGTTATACTCCCTCCGGTTTTATTACTATAAGATGTGCGAAGGTACTGAATTATCAAATAAATCATATATTTAAGAAAGTATAGGAATATGATCCCTTTATTACTATATAAAGTAAGCCTGTGGACATTTGCTGTGACACATTACAGTCATTATCAACGATCACCACTGCCATTGACAATTACTACCATTACTATCAATTGCTACCTGCACCAACCATTTCCACCACCATCTTCGGCTACCGGCCATCAGTTACATTACCATTGGCCACTACTACCACCTGCCTTCATCATCGTTTTCACCGTCCACCACCATGTTTGGCCACCATCATCACTAACACTAGCTATCACAATCGTCGTCCACCACCATAATCGGCCTCCACTACCACCATCATCACTGACCACTGCTGTCATCTACCACCATCATCACTAACCACTATCGTCACCCGTCGTCTCTACCGTTATCACCAATCACCAGTTATTACTTACTAAAACATTAAAAAGTTTATTCCTCCAAAAATGAATATGGTATAACATTTTAAATGGATATATTTAAATTTTAATTAAAAGGTATTTTTGTCAAAAAAAAAACTTCACCAAATATAAGATACTGTGTTTACTTGGAAACGCTGAACTCTCACCAAAAAGTATATTTAACAGTGTTTTTTCGTAAAGCGAGATAATCTCCTCTATATATCTACCTTGGCTTGCGTAAAAGTACTTCTCTACTACTTTCCCAAACGGACAAACAATCAATTTACCTAATGCCTTAGGTTCTATTGTTGGATGCCAAACATATCAATGTACTGAGTGGGCCCTACATGAATAATGCAAAATCCAAAAATGCCAATCAAAATTGTCTAACCTATTTTTCTTGAACTAGACTCAACCTAAATCTAAGGAAGATGAGAAGTCCAAATCAATTATAAAAAAGCACTTGTCTATTAGAAACAAGCTTCATTTCAACGTTTTTTTTATATGTTTATGAGTATTACAAACTGATTGGCCCTTCCATTGAATCATGTGGAGGAAATAGTGAGAAATTATTCTTCTAAAAGAAAAAGAAAAAGAAAAAGAAATTCCTACGATGGTTGAGAAGGACAAATGACTATTATAGAAAAGAAAAGGGACATTAGTTACAATTAAGAAAATCAAAAAAATTTAAAAATTTCAAGAAAGAACCAAGGACCAAAAATGAAATATATAAATTTGGTTGGACATATATGTCATTGCCTGTGGAGCTTATCAAGAAAGACTTGTCGACTACCGGTGATATTTTTGATAAAGTGATAGTTAATTTTCTTAAATTAAAGATCGGCAAAAAATTTTTTGTTGAATTAAAGGATAAGCATTAACGATATTGTGTGTGTTTGGGAATCTGTTGGGAGAAAGGAGTTCACAGCTTCAAAGGTAATTTTATGAATTTCGAGATGGTTTTATAGATTTTGAAATAGTTTTTACAGATTTTAAAATGGTTTTATCTTGGCTTGCGTGAACCATTTGGGAAACTGTGTTCCCAAACAATTACGAGCTTTCAAATGGAATTGAATTCATATTATAAATGGAATTGAATTCATATTATCCTCCTTACGAGCTTTTATATTATTAGATCACCGGGCATTAATGTTATTAAGTTACAAGACGACTTTACCCATTTGGCCTTATCTTTTAAAGAAAAATGAAATTTTGTGGATCCTAATTGTGTGTTTGATATATCCTTTTGTTATTTGTAATTGTCACTTTCCCCAGTTGAAAGGGCAACCTTACCTCCATCGCCCTCAAAGCATTTAAGTTTGTTAGGACTTAGGGGGGAAAATATAAACAAATAAACATGTGGGTTCACTTGGAATTAGATAATATCAAGTTTAGTTTGTATATATTATTCTACTTGAAATATCAGTGGAGCAGCTCAAAAAGGTCACTAGCTAGTTAGACGTTTGCTCCACTATAACAACCTAGTGGAGCATCACCACAAATATCTCCAAAACAAAAATAAAAAAAAAACTCCTTCCACTTCACTTTTTTTTTTTATAAAAGTCGATTTATTTAACAAACAGATAAGATACCATAAATAAAACCACCAATTGATTACATGTCAGGATCAAATTGGGTGTCGAAATGCTAAAAGGAGACAGACATTACAATATATTGACCTAAACACTGACCAAACAGCATCTGGAACAAATAAAATGTGAAGCTTTAAACAGAGAGCCTTGAAGATGGTCAACACTTCAAAGTTTGGTCAAAACTTAAGTCTATCTTGAACCATCCAGCTCAGAGATCACCAATCCAGACGCTACTGGCCTCCACTATATTACTCATCTATCTTTTATTTCACTTTTTGACAATGAATGATTTAGAGTTCATTTCCTTTTTTGCATATATTTTAACAGTATTCTTTTGCTAGAACTTTGATAGTGAACGGAAAAGGTGAGATTTGAAGTGTACCAACTTGATTCCATAGAATTATATGAGAAATGGAGGGAACGTGGAGAATAATGAAACGAGAGAAAATTATTTGCACCATTCTTGATAATTTCATATTTTATTGAAAAAACTGACATTACTGATATGAAAATAAAGGATTTGATATGAGAGAGATAGGTAAAACAAGAGAGGAAAGAGAGAATTAGAGAGAAATGGGGAGATTCTCGTTTGCTTGGATATCAAAATTTATTACATGGCCTTCTATTTATAGGCCTTCAAATTCCTACCAAGTTTCATGTCAAGAGTCATATACAATAGCACTACTACAAAAGGTACCTTTTACGCCCTATTTTTAACCCAATAGGCGCCCTTTCTCGGGGATGTATATGTGAGGAGAGTAGAAAGTTAGGACTTACGGCGCCCTATATGACGAGAGGCGCTGTAGGTGAGACCTACGGCGCCCTACATTTCCTCACCACATTTCCTCACCTTGTATCGTGCAGTTTTACATTTCGGACACTTACTAAGATCTTCATACCCATTTATGTATAGTATACAGTCATTAGGACACGCATGTATCTTCTTGTACTCCATCCCCATCGTAGATAAGATTTTCTTGGCATCATATATACGATTTGGAAGTACATTGTTCTATGGAAGCATATCACCCAATAACTGCAGTAACGATGTGAAACTACTGTTGATCCACCCACAAGATGCCTTCAAATTCATCAAATGCAATGTACCCATCAAGCATGTATGCTTACTCCCAAGGTACAACGGTTTCTCTGCATCGCTTCGCATGCTTTCATATACAGGCGCTTGAGCAAAAGATTCTACCTCAACATAGTGAATCATTCTTTCCATTGTATCTTCATCTACTGCATCCACAGAATCTCTTTCGTGTTGTGATGTATATGCACTTAGTTTTTCCCCATGCCATATCCACTTTGTGTACTGGAGACTTATTCTATCATAAATTAGGTGATCCCTTATATCATCAATATTTTGCCTAATCCCATTCATACACTTGATACAGGGACAAAAATACATCCCATTTTTGCTAGTCGCATTTCTTTTAGCAAATTCAATAAACTCTTCCACACCATTTTCATATTCATTACTCGTTCTTAATGCATTTATCCAAGTACGATCCATTTATTAAATCCTATAACAACATTCAAATTTAAAATGACAAATCATTCAAATTTAACACATTTATTAAACCCTATAACAACATTAAGCAATATATTGACTAATCATATAAACCATACAAAAAATTCAAAGCCTTGAATAGATTTCGTAGTTAATCAACTATGAAAAATGTGTCCAATGCAACTATCTTAATTTGAAATAATCAATTTCATAGTTAATGAACTATGAAAAATAATTCATTATGTTCTTTTTGTAAATATATAGTACCTTTTTTGTTTGTTGGGTAATTATAGTATTTTAAAAGACCATATCATTTTTTTTATAAAAAAAAGACCATATTATTTTTAATAGTCAACTTAAACCATACGTTTTTTTTCAAACAATTTGCCCATTCTACCACAACTGGCCCTCAATATTCGAATGGCAGTACCACGCTTCAACCTTTTTTTTATTATCATTATTAGCAAAAATAAAACTTGCACAATATATATCAAAATAAGAGAGGAAAAATCCTTATAAATCCATTTTCAAAATCCGAATGAAACCATTCCCGCGAAAAGGCTATGATTTCCAGCCAGAAGCTCCAGAAGACACACAAAGAAATATATATATATATATATATATAGTAAGCAATTTTTCAAGCATATAAAAGCACATGCATAGAAACAAAAAAAAAATTTCAGCCCACACGATTCCAGCACAAGGAATAACAAGAGCAGAAACATAAAAGCACATGCATAGAAAACCACCTTGGAGTCGGCAACAGGCGGTGAGATGGAGAGGCGTTGGAGAGGGTCGCACGCGACGGCAAGCTCGGACAGGCGCGCGAGCGACTTTTCGGGAACAGTGTTAGGTGACGGCGCGGCGGCACTGGGACAGGCGTTGGGTGA
>JANTPZ010091728.1:0-46341 GCA_025593235.1 Vachellia pachyceras
CACAATAATTTAGAAAAAGATTTAAGGGCACTTTTGCCAACGTGGTGGTCCTGTATGTGTACATAACCAGCTCTTATCACTTAAACAACATATATATATATATATACACACACTTCATCTTTAGCATTATTCTTCGGTATCCGATCATTACTAAAAAAAACCATTTAGCGATAGAAAAATCCATCACTAAATAGTTATTTTCTATTAGAAAATTTTTATTTAGCGACGAAAAATATTAACGACCTTCATTTTAGTGACGGAAAATAACCGTTCAGCGATGAATTTTCCGTTGTTAAATGGCATTTTTCTGGTACTGGATTGTTATCAACCTTTCACCCAACCCCCACAGAACTTATTTCACAGGAATTGAATTTGCATCCATTATTATTTCGCCTCCCATTTCACACCAATCAAGCTAACGTGATGCTTTTCTCTGTCATTCACATGGCATCCACTTTGATAAAATTCACTACCCTCCACGTGACACTGTTCACCACTTCCATTCGAAAACTACCCTTTTTTGCTCTCTCCCTCTATCTCTCTCTGTGCCAATGTAGTACTGCTTCCTTAATTACTCGTCTTCACACCATAATTTAACTGCATAAATGGTTACCAATACACAATAATATGAAAACAACAGGAAAATGGTCATCTGTAACTATATGCGCTCACCCAAAAAAAGGTCATCTATCTATATATATATTTTGGTTTCCCGTCCAGTTCACCGGAGCTTCGCTCCGACTAGTCCTGAACTGACCCGCGTCCCGCACCTGGAAATAGTGGGTGAGTTTCCCAACGGTGGCTGCTGCATACACCAGAGCTCGAACTCGAGATTTTGCTTAAGCTGGAATAAGCCGTTTACCACTTGATCCAACCAACCGTTGGTATCTATATCTATATATATATATATATGTATGGAGAGGCATCAAATCCTTCACATGCCTCACCATCAGATCCAACCAACTCGTGGTCATTAGTAATGAGCATGACTTGAATTCACATCGGACTGGACGATCCACTGCTATGAATCAGGGCCCTTTTTTCTTGCGACAATGGTAAAGCCCATATGGTTTCAGTCATTAAGTAAAAAATGGGCTCACTGTCCTTCACAGACTACTTTAAAGAGCAAACACTTGAACGAAGCACAGCAATGTAGAGTGAAAAGCCAATAATCAATCACTGACAGGGTTTTTTTTTTATATACAATCACTGACAGGATTGAGTCTAGAGGAATGGGTTAGTCCCTTGCAGTGTTACGGATAAAAGTTTGAACCATAACAAAATAATTATTCAAATTTAATGTCTAATAGTACTTTAAATATGATTTTTGTGCTTAGAGAAAAAAACAAACTAATTAACACGAGGAACACCTGCTTATAGAAGTAACTTTCTTTCAAAATGCATTTTTGAAAATTACTTTTGGGTAAAAGTTGAATGATGTGATATAATTTATGTTTGGATCAATGTTGGAGAAATGACTTTTCGTAAAAGGAAAATTTGTTTGAAAAAGCGACTTTTGATGAAGAATACTTACAAGGATATAAATCTTATTAAATATTATATTTTTTATTTTAGATATTCTGTTAATTTTAAGAGAAAATAAAATGATAAAAATAAAAAGATAGAATAAATATTTTATTTTATCTATTGAGGAAGGAAAACAGTACCCACCGTAATTAGGTCGCGCGATTCCATCTCCTTCATCCAAATGCTCACATCATCCTCTCCATCAACCTCTACTTCTCCATATCTCCTGCACCATCGCCACCTCCACCAACGCTAAGTCCACAGCTCAACGGGCTCCAAATTAACTTCTCAGCAGAAGTTCCTTTAATTTTGACTCAAAATTCATTCCTATCAAAAGTTTATCCAAACACCAACAATCCTGTCAACATGCTTTTTTCCTTCTTGCCGTGCCTTTTCCTCCTCCATTAATGCCTGGCCAAACAGGCTGAATATTACTAGCACACCGTGAAAAAGCCAGAGGATACTTCTTGTTTGCATAAACCTTAAGGTAGTTGATTTCATACTTAATTATTAATTAACTAACCAATCAACTGCCTGCAAATGGGAATTTTGTTACTAAGCTATTAATTTCTTGACTATATACAGCTTCTTTAACGACAAACTTATCTTGAAATGGATTTAGTCTCAAGTATAAGTGGCTAGCTACAATTTATAAATCTTCTTGCCCAAAAAAAAAATCATAAATCCATTCAAATTAAAAACACGTACAATTACCAATTACCAATTATATTCTAAAAAAAATATGCATTTGTACTGTTCTATCTCGTGATTTGAAAAACATCAAATATAAGATCCTTCAACGCAACAATCAAAAGCATTAGGAGATATGGCCTCTAAAATTGTCGCACCACATTAAGCACCAAAGCCAACAATGAATGGACTCCCACTATAATATAATGTTAACCTCTCAACTAGCTCAACATTAACAACAGAACGCAGAAATTGGTGAAGAAAGGATCTTCCAACACGTTTCAGTATCCAAATAACTCGTATTTACATACGTTTGAATCGAAAACTAATTGATGTTTTCAACATCGTAATCATGTATATATTTCTGTCTAGAATTTTTTTTTTGCTGAATATCATTTACTTTGATATTTTCTAGCTAACTAACTAAGTAATCTTTAAATGAATAAATTTCATTAGAGGTAATTTTAAAATTATTAAAAAATTAGCTAATTTTAATTTAATATTTCATCCTGTTGTATATGAGTCCTCAAATCATAAGGACAGAAGGGAGTAAATAACAATGAGGCAGATGAGATGAGGTAAGACAAGAAAATATCTTCTCTCATTTGGTATCATTTGTTTCATTATAGAGTACATGCATGAGTTGTCCAGTTCCTTTTTGTAAGGATAAGGAAGATAGATTCACACACACACGCGCGCGTAAAACTATAAATGTTTTTCAAGTATTAGCATAAAGTATGGAAAATAAGCCACTGCTTATGAGTGGTGAATAGTGCAATTATTTGTAGATTCTGTGTTGGATAATCTAACATATAAGAATTTTACATGTGGAAATTTAATCCTGACCCTTGTATGTAATAATGAAGGATACATAATAAATATCATAGAAATTGGTCCACAAGACTCAGGTCTGTATATAATTATACGGACCTCAATATTTTTAATTCCCTTGTGTTTTTGATAGAATTTCTATTAATGTAAACAAAAAACAGAGACGGCAATAAATGAGTCGCTCTTTGTTGATGCATTTAAGATCTGTTTGTTGATATTTTCAGGGGGATCCAAAAAACCTGATCTCATTAAACCTAAAAGCCAGAGAAATGAGGCTTGTGCTGGCATTCAATTCACAATAATACAAAGTTGAGACATTTGTTTTTCCTTATGTATTGTACTTTGGAATTGACATTTACCCGATTGGTTATAATAACATATACCTGAAAATTCGTTCATCCTTAGCTCCATCTAAGGCCTAACATATCTTCCCTTTTGCTTTTGATCACAGCAACTCACATGGTAAAATATCTTCACACCTCAAAATATCTTTAGACCTCGACCACGTTCCTTCCTATATCTTCTCTATGGAAAACTATCTATATAGGCCACCCTCAATGTCATTCATAAATATCTGCCTTAGCATATTCTATCTGTTGTGCGATTTAAATCGATGTTTGTGACCCTCAGTAGTTGCATTGCTTTATGGATTTTCAAAGGTATGTATGTGTATTGGCTTCTAATTTATCTCAATGTGGTCTTTACATTTCTTCTGTACTCACACGTTGATCGATCCATAGAGTTTTAAATGCTTTTATTTTAAAAGGTGCATACACCCTCTCTACTTCATGTTATTGGGACTTACACACATATATAGCCCAAGCTTAGGTCGCTTAGAATAACCTTTGCGTTTCTAAACTTGATTAATTCTGGTAATCATTGCTTTGACCGATCATTAGAGATAATCGAATAAATGTTTACCTTTGAATTTTGAGTTATTATAGCTCGAATCAACTTTAATTTATTATTAAGCAAGAGATATAGGGTGTCTTTATTCCAACAACCAACATGATTAGATATTTTTACTGTTGAAGTGATCTCAAACATCAACAACTAGATAGCGTTATTTGGGAACATACTAAAACCAGTTAGTGTCTTCATAAGCACAGAGAGAGGGGGGGGGGGGAGTGCGTGTTAAAGAGATATTTGAAAATAGTGGTTGACATATTAAATTGGCTTATCCAGATAAATGCACTACACACACACACAAGGTGTTAATAATTAAGGGCTAAAATTCTTATTATCATTTGTAACAAGCACAATAAAGTCCCTAGGAGAAGGACATCATCAAAGCTAATCGTTATATATTGAGAGTTTAAGGGCTTGTTTGGAAGTTTTGTTGAGAATAGCTTTTTATAAATTCCGAAGTAAAACTTAAGTTTTAGAAAATTATTTTTATAGATTCTAAGACAAAATCTAGATTTTAAAAAGTGATTGTGTTTAGGAAGTTATTGGCTTTTATGGATTCCGAGGTAAAAAGTAAGTAGGAAATCGGAAAGAAAAAATAAGAAAAAGAAAGTTTATTAGAAGAGAGCTTGATTTAATAAGAAAATAACTTTTTCAAAGTTCAAGTTTCAAACCGAGCTTTTGTATTTAAAGTAGCTTTTTTGAAAAATGTGAGTACTTAGATAAAATCTAAATTTTGAGGTAAAACCTAGATTTTGAAACTAAATCTATGATTTAAAATGAAAAACCAAGCAAGCTCTAAAATCTCCCTTTCTAAGGTAATATTTTCCATGTGGGACTTATGATATTATCTTCTTACTTATTAAAGTGACTCTACTGTGTTGGTAGCATGATATTGTTAAAATGAGTGAATTAACGATTCTCGTAAGATGTTTTAGCAAATTAAACTCAGAAAGGCTGGACATGCATAACTCAAAAAAAAAAAAAAATACTGGAGCGCTGAGGCAAGTCAAGTGGAGGCTTTGTTAGTGTAAGTTGCTGCCTCAAATAAAGAATCTGCTAGATTTTAATCAACATCGATCACCATTCCATGAAAATGACACAGAATATATAAAGTAAAATATATTGCACACTCAAGCATGAGTGAACTTGATCCTCGTCATTCTTGCCCAGAACTGCTTCAACTCCACAATATTATCAGCAAACCTAGAACATAACTCTTAAACTTACACAACTAAGGCAGAAAACAAGATTCACAATTAACACAACGAGACTAGCCGTTTCCAATCATCCAGAAGTAGCAGATGGATCAATAGGAATCTCTTGCACGCCTCATAGCGAAACAAATTAATGTCTCTGAGCTTGGATTTTCTTCTTCAATTACAGAGATATATTCTGAAACCACATATGTAATTAATCAATCGTACATGCAAATCAAGTAAAATATCATGTAATATGGCAGGAAGCGAGCTCCATCGTTTTAGGGTACTCAAATCCCATCAATTAATTAGAAGGAAGTGAAGAGGACTCATCAGTAGTAGTAGTAGTAGTGTCCACCAATCTCTTGTGGAAGTTTCTGTGGCATGCACAAGCAGCGCAAGTAAGAGCAGCATTTGCTTCCTCGCCGCTGGCTATGAATTCCCGACAACCGTCAACGGCATATCCGCCAGAGTTAGCCGCATGATTCTTCTGACACTCTCCATACCTCACAGTACTACTCCTGCTTGAACCTGATCTTCCACCTTCAGTTTTTCTCACTACTAATACTTGACGCTTCATTCTAAACCTGACCTAACCCTCAATTCCTTCTTTAATAATCCCCTCTCTCTTTCAATCCCTAGCTCCAAATGCTACATATACATATATACATGGCAAAATTCTTTTACTGGCTTGGTTGATCAGAAAAGAAAAATCGGCACAGAGATAGAGAGGGAGAAAGATAGAGAGAGAAAAGGGTGGAAGTGCGTACAGGTTCTCTCAGTTTAATGGTTATGAGAAGCCCTAACCCTAGTACATGTATTTATAAAAGGCAAACCCGATAGATCTTCTCAATACGATTAGATGTATATGAACAGTTCATTACTGTCTTTTTTAAGCATGCTTCTAATTCTGATAATCACCAATATGATTTTCGTTTGCTTAATTTTCTGTGGGTGATATCAACTAAACTAATTGTATTTATCACAAAATAACCAAAAAAGAAATCAGGTATGCATTAAGTGAAACCCTTCAATTAATATAGTGATGGGTTTAATTTGGAAAGCTTTTCTATTTTCACCTAAAATAGTGATGGGTTCAAATGGGCCAAATTGACTAGACAACTGGAACTAAATTAGGTTAATTCTTTTTAGAAAGAATTGAATGATGCAACACTAAGCTGCGGGTTAAGTGGGTACACGTACAGCGGCCCCCTAACATGATTGTACGTAAAGGCAATTTTGTGGGGGGCACTGATGCAAAAACAATAACGCTTTGTCTTCAACGCTTTACAATACGACAAAAGGGCATCCATTCTTTTTTGCATCTAACATTAGGATTTTTTTAATACATGGAGATATGTGTAGCTCTCTGTATATTAGTCATATGTTTATTCTGTGTACCAATATAAAATTAAGGACTTTGTTTTGCTTAATTAAAATGATATTGTGCAGAAAGGTTAATAAATGGAAGATATATACTGCTTTCAAGGATGACTGGAACAGCATATTGTGATGCATAAAATGGTATGAGGAAGTGATCATGAGATCATCATCTAATACTTCAATTTGCTCTGTGGACTGCAGAAATAGGGACAAAATTCACTCAGCTTGATAAATCTGTTTGTAAAAATAATTAACAAGTTTGCTATGGAGGGATCCATTTTGCTTGTGAAATAGAAGTGGATGCATATATGTGCGCGCGCGCTCGCGCTCTCATTTACACACACAGGGGTTATGTTTCGTACTCCACAGGAATATCAACAAAGCTGGTATTATGCTTTTCCGCTGTACCTAATTAATACAGATGAGCCAAAATCGTTCAAGTTCCCTTTTTAATTGTCTCTGAATTATATGTCAGTCTTCTTTGTTAGCTCAAGTATTCTCATCCTATAAATAATCATGTTTAAAACATTATCAGATATTAAATTTGGTTATATTTTTTATCAGGGAATTAAACCTTGATTAGCTATATCATAAAGAACTGGCTATTTTGCAAAACCTACCCAATGGGAGTTGTATGCTAGTTAATTGAATTGATAGAGTTTTGCCAGTTATTCCTTTAAGGTTAAGCATGAATGCGAGAGAATAACACAAATTCCCAACTGTTCTTCTTAAGTTTTTTCCCCTTTTGCTAGTCATAATTCCGACGCCCATTACGTCTTCTATACAAAAAGTTTAAACCCAGAACTTCATATATAAAAAAACCTTTAAGAAAGTGCTTGGTGTCCTTTGGATCACAAGCCTCGACTCTGCTACCATTCTAAGTTTGATCATAGGCAAAGCTGGCGTGGGTTTAATACAGTGTTGCCAAAATTAAACCAAAGTGTTCAAGTTTGATAAGTACGAGGTGATTTTATGCATCCATTTGTTAATGTGTTATAGGAGCTTCCATAATTCTTTTTCATTTTTTTTTGTGTTGCATGGTCATCAAGGCGTCATTAATTGGTTGTTATATATATAATTATCTGTTTCACTATTAGCGCCCAGTATATTCATCAATTTCAGTCAGAAGAAAAGCTAATCTTCAATTGTCAACTTGAAAATTAATCATCTCTAAGATTATGATTGATCAATGCCAAAGCTTTTAAGGGAATAGAAATAAGAATAAAGATGAGAATGAAATTTAATACCGAGTATTCTGAGTTAATAGTAATACGATGTTTGATGTGACTGATGAACTTGAGATTGCCCTTTTCCATTTTAATATTTCATTAGAAATAACATGTGAATGAAAAGGGAAAACATAAAAATTGAACACTCTTGGAATCAAATCAAAATGAAACTAAAAAATAGTAAATAAAAGAAAAAAATTACTGTCGGAGATCTCAGAAGATAAAAGAGACTATAGTAAGGGTTCATAGCCTTCCTAATTATTCATTAATACAAAACACACCCAAATTTGACCAACTCTGACTTTACTTATTGAGAGTACGTATATATATATAGTAAACTAATTAAGAGGCTGGGCATACGTTCAGCTTAATGAGGCTATTACACGTAAAAAGTATTTTGTGAAATATTCGATTATGTGGGACGGGATAACAATAAAGAAAGTTAATTCAATATAGGTTTTTATTTGACAATTTTACTTAAATAGATTGCTTGATCTATTGAGCTGGCAACTTTGAATAAATATTGAAGGAAATTAAGGCCTCTAATTCCACAGATTAAATTCTGTAGTGGATCGAAAAGTTAAAGTGTCTACACAAATGAAGACGACAATTCGATACCCATTGTGGACACAAAAAATTATTAAAAGCTGTGCTATTAGTACGTAGTATTTCACAGTGACAAACTTGGTGGGTACAGATTATAGAGGGGTGAGCAAAAAGAATGGAGGCTGATTAAGATGGATTATAGAGGTGATTAGGACTGATGATGACAATTTGGAAAGATGGAATCTCATGCTTCTCAACTACCCAACCCATATCGTGGAAGCCACCGTAAAAGGAGATATGGCTATGATTTTTGGTGTCGCATAAAGCATCTTTTAATTAAAGTCTCTGCTTAATTAATCACAAGTCTTGCTTTACTAATCATCAGATCCTGCTAGCCGGCCCAGCCATAAAAGTTGCGCAACATTAATAATTTCATATCAAAGTCAATGGCTAATAATATAATTGCCCAGCCATAAAAGGTGCTGTTACCCTGTTTGATAATTCCGTTTGGAGTAGCTTTCACGTAAGCTGAGATAAAATTCACTTTACATAATTACATTAGATTGTGTAAAATCATTCTTCCAATAGTTTTTCAAATGGTCACTTTGAAAACCATAAACATGCATGCATACTATAGTGGGATAAATTAATGAATGAGTTGTCTTGGATTCACATGCCTGACACAGACATGAAAACTTAATAGGGTCGGAAACAAATACCAAATATGAAGCAGACGTAAAGGGAGGTGTGTGTATAAGGGTATTGCCCTAAATGGTGCATTACTGCAATATGCCTTTCTTTGCTTAGGACCACACCTTGGCCTCTATCCTCCACACTAATATTATCCCATATTTCTTATTCATTTCCCATCACTCTCTGAATTATTTCTCCCCACAATCAAAATAAAAAAAAAACTCGTACCATATTGTTGGTTCCCCCCCCCAAAATCAATCTTTCACTGGTGTTTAGATATTATAACACTCAACCCTTAATATAAGAGTCAGTTAACTTTTTGAATATTTAAAAAATTAAATAAATTACTTAATTATAATATATATTGAAATACTTGAATGTAACGTTAGATTATATATTAGTTTATAAGTCAGATAAATTAATTTAATAAAAAATTATAAATATATCAGTTATTTAACTTCATTAATCTTTTTTTAATAAAGTTAATTGAAGTTTATATTAAATATTTATAAAGACTTTGTAAATTATTGGAAGGTACGCGCGTGAGGAATGTTAAAAAGTTGCGTTGCCGTATTTCTTCTGTTTTCATTGTCTACCAAGAACAATGCCACACACATAAGAAATATATTTGCTTTTTATTACAGAAATTTTATTGCCCAAAAAATTAATTACACACTATTTATCATATTTTATTATTTTTTGTCGGATATCATCTATTTTTTTATCCGATATCTTTACTTTTTTTTTATTAACACAATTAATTAAATATGTTTTCTTATACGTTGTATGAAGTACACAAGCCACATTTTTTATAGTTTATTGAAAATACAGCTTGCTGTTAAAATGTTTATAGATAAAAAGGTTAAGCATGCTGCATTAATTTCGTTTATGTTTCGGAGAAAATTATTCTTTTCATTCCTATTATTTTTTCTTCTATTACAACTTAATTAATTCTTAAAATTTGGCTCCATCCAACTTAATATCTATAGATTTGACTTAGTTAAACCTTTATTATTCTTAAATTTTAACTTATTGCAATTCATTTAGTTCATGTAGTTTCAACTATTAAAAACTTCAAACCATAAATTTTATGAAATGTATAGTTCTATTTTCTAAAACACAGGGATTTAGTTGTATCAAGTACAATTTTATGAATTAAATTATAACTTAATTAAAATAGTAATATTAGTAGGGACGGATTATTAATTCTCCCTAAAATTTACATCCTCTTGATGCAATTTTTCCTATTTGTGGGGTTTCATTACCCCTAATCTCAACATCGAATGTGTTTGGGAATCCGTTAAAAGAAAGGAATTTATTTATTTTCTAAATATGCCTACAATGAACGTACATGGCTCTAAAAAAAATCTTTTTTTTTTCCACCCCATAAGCGCACACAGTGTCACACACAAAAAATAAGACACTTTATTCACTTACCCCAACAAAAATCTAAGTGCCTGTCAATATTGACTGGTTGTTGCAGACAATGTCTGGCAACATTAATCTTGTGTGCAGGAATCTTGACTCTTGCCGTTTTAAAATTTAAAGCGTTATATTTGGGTTAACCTTAAAAAATTATGTTTATGTAAATTTTGATAAAAATTTTTTACATAATTATTTTAGAAATAATAAATTATATTAAAAATTAAGGCAGGTTATGCGCGATTGGCTCTACTTGTGTATGTTTAGAAATCCGTTGTGAGAAAGAAGTTTACAGAATACAAAAAGAATTTACAGAATATAAAAAGAATTTAAGAATTTAAAGATATTTTTATGAATTTTTAGATGGTTTTTACAAATTTTAAAATGGTTTTATATTTATTTATATGTACAGTAAAAATTAAGTAATTCCTAAACAAACGCAATTATTTGATAGATGTGGATTAAGACAATGTTTGGTTGGGTTGGAGACCAAAAAAGTGGCTTTTGAAGCAAAAAGCACGGTGGAGCATTTTAAGAGTGTTTGGTAATGCTTTTTTTAAAAAGGAGCTTCTGCCTAAAAGTCACTTTTAGGTAGAAGGAGGAAGAAGTAGCTTTTGAGGAAGAAGTAGCTTTTGGAAAAAGGAAGAGAGAGGAAATGTGTAAAAGGAAAAAAAAGAAGGGGGAAGAGAGCCAAGAGAGTATTAATATAAGAGCAAGTTGACTTTTTATGGATATTAAAAAATTTAAATAAATTATTTAATTATAACATATATTATGAAATACTTATATGTATCATTATATAAAACAGTATATACAAATTATTTAATAAGATTTATTTTTTATTTGAAAGTAATATTTTTTTTCCATTCCTTTGTAGGATGATTTTTTTATTGTGTCCAATTAATTAAGGTGATAGAAGAGGGACGATTTGTTTCATCTATCTTCCTTTCATTTTTTATTCCATATTTTATTGTCATCAGGTGGATTGAATTTTTTGGGCTTTTATAAAAAAATTTGATTACCATTTAAATAACTGAAAATGAAAGTTCTATTTTATTTGTTTCTGGGTTTCTCAAAATTTAATGGGGCACAGGGGCAAGTTCAGGAAATCTCTAACAAAAAGAATTTTCTTCAGCTAAGAAGAGCTTTGTTGTTGGACTTCATTGGTGATCCAATTAATTATATATGTTATTTAATTAGTTAGTAGAACAATTGTATGATCCAGTTATGTGGTATTAGTAGTTAGTTAAAATTTTTTTCCTTTTTCATTATTTTTAATTTACATATATTTCAATTTACTCTTTATTTTAATTTTTATTGTTGTCTTGTTCCTCAAAATTATTACAAATAACTAACATAATATATATATATATATATATGAATGTGTGACATTTAATAAGATTTATATATTTTTACATAATTTGGCAACAAAAGTTACTTCTACAATGTTTATCCAAACGCTTTCTCCTTTTTCAAAAAGGTCATTTTCCCACCGCTAATCTAAACATAAATCACGTTATACTTTTAACTTCTACTCAGAATTCTTTTTTCAAAAGTCATTCTGCAAAAAAATCACTTTTTCCACCACTTATCCAAACGGACCCTAATTCAATTCTCAAGTTGCTTTTTAGGTCTACAACGTCGATTAAATACCTGACATAATAAATATCTTTTTTGGGGGTGGGGTTTGTTACGTGAAAATATAGACTTGGGGTGTGATGAACATACAGCTTTACTTAACAATGCCAGATGATGATGAAGTTAACCCCAAAAGCGTCGGTCTTTTATAATCACCGACGTTAAAATATATTGCAACATCAGTTAATAAATTACCAATGTTAAAGTTGTGTTTTTTCTAATAATTGCAATATTGTACCTTATAAATTAAATTGCAATTAGAAACAGGACAATAAGCATACACTACCAGTAATTATTTCATCAATTTGAACCAATAATCCACAAATGAACCATGACCATACATAGAATATTACGTGTTTTTCTAATAATTGCAATATTATATCTTATATAATTAAATTGCAATTAGAAACAAGGCAATAAGCATACACTACCAGTAATTATTTCATCAATTTGAACCAATAATCCACAAATGAACCATGACCATACATAGAATCCCCTATAGACAAGAACAAATATTATCTAAAAAATAAAAATTTATGGTTTGTTATCTTTACCAATAATAAGCCTCTTTAACATACCCACTGACTCCTTGCATATTTCATTAATTTGCTGTCTTGTGCATAGAGTTCAGTCTTTGAACATTTGTAAGTTAATTGAAAGAAAAAAAATTAATAACCAAAATTTATCTAAAGTTGTTAATTAATATGAAATCTTCACCTCATATACATGGAGCGAGGTCAGTATGTTCATACATAGAGCAAACAATAGAGTACCAATATTGTACAGTACTAGTATTCAAGACGATATTAATGAGACTATGATCTGTTAAGGAATACAAGTGGTCCAACATTGTGTCTGTATCTCTTGTGCATATTTAGCTTTATTCTAGAATGTCCTCAAATTTCATGTGTATAAATCCTGTACAGTCTAGGGTTGTAATATCTTGCTATTTATAGTGAACAATACCCGGCTGAATAAAATACATCGGTTATTATCTTTCCATTTCGGTCTGTTACTATTTTCTTTGTTGGTATCAGGGCGATCGACCTGCTGAAGCCACCATGTCTACCTCTGCCTTTGGCGAAAATCAAAGCTCCTCTGCCTCAAGCTCGACCAACTTGCAGCTCTCTGCTTCCATTCTTGCCAAGCTCTCAGAGAAGTAACAGTTCCCCACACACACCTACTCGGTCAAGCTGGATCGAACAAACTACTCGGTGTGGCTTACCCATGTGCTGCCGGTCATCAAGGGTTATAAGTTGGAAGGTTTCATCAATGGTACCAAACTTTGTCCTTCTCAGTTTGTCACTGAAGGAGACGCAGTCACAATCAATCCCGCGTTTGAGGAATGGGTATCATCCGATCAGCTTTTATTCGGATGGCTTCTTAACACAATGACACTGGAGATCTCGGTTGAAATGACTGGAGTTGCCACCTCAGCTGGTCTATGGGTCGCTGCCAAACAGCTTGCTGAAGCACAGACAAAATCTCGATTGGTCATCTTACGATCTGAACTACAATGCACCAGGAAAGGTGCGATGAGGATGTTTGAGTATCTCTCGAAACTTAAGAACCTGGCTGATCAGCTTGCACTTGCTGGTAGTCCAGTTCCTCTCTCTGATCTGATCATACAAGCATTAGTAGGACTCGACGGTGAATATAATGCAGTTGTTGTTCAGCTATCAAACCAGGCAGAAACACTCAACTGGGTAGAGCTGCAAACCTCACTCCTTACTTTTAAGGCTACACTTGATCAGTTGAGTCAATTTAATACTTTATCTGTTTCTAACAAATTTGCTAATTTTGCTAAATCTGATGGAGTTTCGAGTTCCAGAGGTAGTAATCCTTGGAGGGGTTGCTGAAATAGGGGACGACGAGGCAGAGCTTCTCTTTTTCGCCGTACAAGCAGGGATGATAATATTCCTGTGTTTCAGCTGTGCACAAAGTTGGGCCATACAGTAGGAACCTGCTTCCATCGCTTTGATCGTTCCTTTGTTCCACCATCAAGCAGAGGTCGAACCTTCAACAACACTGGGAGAAGAGGTCTTACATTCTTTGAGTCTGACAATGCTTATTGGGCAACCCCAGAGGTAGTTGCAGACGACTCATGGTACTTGGACAGTGGGGCCATAAGTAGGGCTGAGTAAGAAAACCCAAACCCGCCCTACCCGCCCATGACCCGTCAAAAGAGACCCGTTTAAGCCCGCCCATTTTGGACCCACAACGGGCGGGTCCAAAACGGGCCAGATAATAGCTTAACGGGGCGGGGAACGGGTGCACCCACGGGGCGCCCGTGCCCCGCCCGTGCACCAATATATATTAAAAAAAAAACTCCAATGCCTCTCGCCGCGTGTCACTCATCTCTCACTCGGTCACTCACATCATCAGACATCACCCTCTTCAGTCTTCACTCTTCACGCACGGTCACGGGCATCACTCTCTGCTCCGTCTCTCACTCATCACTCTCCGCTCCCTCTCAGGCTCAGTGAGCCAGTGCCCTAGCGTCGGCTTCACCGTCGCCGTCGCCTCCCTCTCAGGCTCTCACAGTCTCACTATCTAGTCTTAGTCGGCCGTCGCGACTCGCACACTCGCACTCTGTCTTGATTGCAGCTCCAGGGTCCAAGTCTCTCCGTCGCTACTTGCTTCTCACGGACTCACGGTCGCACCCTTGTGTAGTTGTGTTCCAGACTTGATCGTTGCTGCCGGTGAGTCCAGGCAAACCTGATTCTTCATTTCCAACTATGGATTTCTAACATGTGGGTTTAATGTGTTCTACTGTTTCTTTTTATTCTTTTGTGCAATGTCTGAAACTCCTGCTGTAGCACCAACTGGTAAGTTTCTCAAATCTTTTTGCATGTATTACACTCACAGTCACCGACTCCCGGTTGTTTGAAGAATGGGTTTCTAGTGTCCCAGTCAAGTCCCCTGTTCTCTGAAGAAATTGGTCTCCGAGCTGTGATTTCATGCTTTAAGAGGTGGAGCCTGGAAGCCTGCAGCTGCAAGTCTGCAACCTCAATCTAAACACCAGGTCCAGGTTGGCGTGCTTGGAGTTGGAGATATTAGATGGCATGGATATCATTCCTTTTACTTTGGTATGATTGTGTTTGTCCTTCTGTTTATAGTTTGGGCTGATGATAAATTGGAGATATCATGAATCTGAACTGAAGCTGATGAACTAATAAATTGGGTTTATTATGACTTATGAAATGAAGCTGAACTGGCGTGCTTGATGAATGATTTGTTAAGAGTTTAGGCTGCTATTTTGATGAATGAATTGTTATAATTGTTGATGATGAATTTCTTTAATCCGCTGATTCCATTAAATTGGCTGCTGACTTGATGTTTTGATGGATGAATTATGCTTTATGTTTGTTTTTTTGGGTTGTGGGATGGGGTGGGTGTCACGGGTACCCCGTTCCCCGTGACACCCCGCCCGTTAAGGCCCGTACCCGTGTGTACGGGTCTTAACGGGTTATCCCACGGGTACGGGATGCCCCGTACCCGTGAGTTCCCAGACGAGCGGGACACGGGTTGCCCCACGGGGCAGCCCCGCCCGCCCGTTGCTCACCCCTAGCCACAAGTCATATCACCAACAATCTAAACAAGCTTGATGTATCAAATGATATAGCTGGTAAGATGCATATTACTGTGGGTGATGGATACAAATTGAATGTGAAAAGATATGGTTCTTCAATTATAAGTAATCATCCTGATAAGGAAGTTGTTTTGCGAAATGTGCTTTATGCACCTAGGATTAAGAAAAACCTATTAAGTATACATAAAATGGCCACTGATAATCATGCTGATATAATATTTGACTCCCAAGGTTTTTCTGTCAATGATCAGGAAACAAAGGAGATCTTGCTGCTGGGAAAGACAAGTGATGGCATGTACAAGGTGAGCAACGCCAGAGAAGTTAAAGGCAACGAGGTGGTATGTGTTGCTGAAAACGAAGCTGGAGTAGTCAGTACTATTAGCACTAGTAAAGTTTTATGGCACAATAGACTGGGTCATCCTAGCAATAGAATTTTAGACTCAGTGATCAGAGATTGTAATTTGAAAGTTGATTCAAAGAATAGAAAAGAAATGCCATTTTGTGAGTCTTGCAAGTTTGGTAAATCTCATTCTCTGCCTTTCAAGAAATCTAACTCAAATGCCACAAAAGCACTAGCGTTGATACACACTGACCTATGGGGACCTACTCCCATCAAAATGGTTTTCGTTACTACATACTGTTTTTGGATGACTATAGTAGATACTCATGGATTTACCCTTTAAGAACTAAAGATGAAGCTCTGAACATGTTTGTGAATTTCAAAAAATTTGTTGAAACTCAATTTGATAGTAAGATTAAAGTTTTTTAGAGTGATTGGGGTGGTGAATATCGCAAGTTTTGCAATTTTCTAGATGAGTCTGGTATACTATTTAGACACTCATGCCCTTATACTTCAGCTCAAAATGGAAGGGCAAAAAGAAAACATAGGCATATTGTTGAAATGGGTCTCACACTTCTAGCTCAAGCAAAGATGCCACTATTCTACTGGTGGGAGGCTTTTCATACATCTTCTAAATTGATAAATAGATTGCCTACTGATGTTTTGGATGGTGTTCCACCATATTCTAAATTGTTTAGAAAAGAACCAGAATATAATAACCTGAGGGTGTTTGGTACTGCATTCTACCCTTGTCTCAGGCCATACAATGAACACAAGATGCAGTTTAGATCCATAAAATGTGTCTTTGTGGGGTTTAGCAATTCACACAAAGGGTACAAGTATTTGAATCCTACTGGAAGGGTTTATTTATCTAGGCATGTGGTCTTTAATGAGGTGAATTTTCCTTTCTCCACAGGTTTCATTAACAAAAAGAAGCCCTTTTAAGAAGAGATAGTACATGCTAATATGTTTCTCAGGATTTCTGGTTCTGCTGGAACAGATGGAGCAAACTCTGGTGAAAAAAAGAGTTCTGGTTCAGCATCAACACCTCAACAAGACACAAATCCCAGCTGTGACTCAAATAATTCAGAATCTACTGAAACAAATAGCCCTTTGTCCACAAATGTTCCTCCGCTGGTAGCTGAAAACACTGCTGCAAAAGATAATCAAGTCCGAGACTCTACACAATCTGTTGATGAAGCTCACTCCTCTCCTACACCTAGCCAAACTGTGCAGAGACCACACGTACGACCTACTGAACATCATATGGTCATTAGAAGTAAGGCTGGAGTTCACAAACCCTTGGTACCTTATATTGGACTTGCTCATATGGATGAGGAGACACCTAGAGAACCAAGCAGAGTTGAAGATGCCTTACAATCTGCAAGTTGGAGGCAGGAAATGCTTGAGGAATATAATGCACTTATGAGCAATCAAACTTGGAGACTGGTTCCTAACTGTGGACACAAGAAGGTAGTGAATTGCAAATGGGTGTTCAAGCTGAAACCTACAAATGATAAGTCTATATTCAAGCATAAAGCTCGCTTGGTTTCAAAGGGATTCCAACAAAGTCCATGTATTGACTTTAATGAGACTTTTAGTCCAGTACTCAAGGCACCAACTTTAAGGTTTATTTTGACCATAGCTGTAACCTTAAGTTGGACTGTTAGACAGCTAGATGTAAATAATGCTTTCCTTAATGGAGAGCTTCAAGAGCTGGTTTTCATGAAGCAACCTCAAGGTTTTGTGTCATCTAAATATCCTAATCATGTATGTCTACTGAAAAAGGCAATGTATGGTCTAAGACAGGCGCCTAAAGCATGGTTTGATAAATTAAGGACAACTTTAACAAACTGGGGCTTCACTAATTCTAGATGTGACACATCACTATTTTTCCTCAACAACATAACATTTGTTATATTTTTTTCCTCAACAACAGAACATTTGTTATATTTGTTCTCATCACAGGGAACTCAAATAGTATGCTAGAACTGTTTATCAAGAAGCTAGATTCACAGTTTGCTCTCAAAGACCTCGGGCTGCTGCATAATTTCCTTGGAATTGAAGCGTTTAGGAACAGAACAGGTCTTTACATAAAACAAGAAAGGTACATTTTGAATTTGCTACACAGATTTGGTTTCTCAAATTCAAACCCTGTTCCTACACCAATGGTAGCCAACAAATATTTCTCAAAAAATTTTAGTACACTCTTGAAAAATCCTACAATCTATAGACAGACTGTGGGTGCTCTACATTCTACAGTATCTAGCATATAACAGACCGGACATTTTATTTGCTGTTAACAAGTTGAGTCAGTTTCTGGCTTCACCTACTGAGGAACATTGGCATGTTGTGAAGAGGATCTTCCGTTATCTCAAGGGTACAATCAGCTTGCCATTACATATCAGACCTAGCAACCACTTAGCCTTGCAAGGATATTCAGATGCGGATTGGGCTGTGTGTCCAGATGAAAAACGCTCTATAGGTGGTTATTGTGACTTTCTTGGAAATTCATTGATCTCTTGGTCAGCTAAGAAACAACAAGTTGTTTCTCGTTCCAGTGCTGAATCTGAATACAGATCTTTGACAAATCTTGCTACTGAGTTAGCTTGGATTCAGTCTCTGATTAGTGAAATTGGTGCAAGTCTTAAAGGTCCTCCTATTGCTTGGTGTGACAACCTTAGTGCAGCAGCTTTGGCTTCTAATCCTGTTTTCCATGCTAGATCAAAACATATTGAATTGGATGTTCACTATCTCCGAGATAGAGTGCTGAATAAACAATTGACAGTTCAGTATGTACCATCTTCAAAGTAAGTTGCTGACTTGTTCACAAAAGCTCTCAGTCACTCCAAATTCTTGGAATTTCGAGTCAAATTAGGACTGGTTAAATCTCCCGCTCCTAGTTTGAAGGGGGATGTTAAGGAATACGAGCAAAACAGGTCCATTTCTATTGTGTCGTAGCTCACAGCTTCCTGGCCCAACATTGTGTCTGTATCTCTTGGCATATTTAGCTTTATTCTAGAATGTCCTCAGATTTCATACGTGTATAAATCCTGTACAGTCTAGGGTTGTAATATCTTGCTATTTATAGTGAATAGTACCGACTGAATAAAATAAACCGGTTATTATCTTGCAATTCGGTCTGTCACTGTTTTGTTTGTTGATCCAGATCGATGCCTTTAACCATTTTCACTGTTATTTCTTCCTCTTTCCGCCAAAAATATTGTCATCGATTCATATTAATTACAACGACCTGATGACCTGTTACATTCTCCTTCCCTCTTTCACTATGGTTAATTAATTCTCATCACCTAACTTCGATCGGGTCGTAGCTTAAACAATAATGGGACCAAAACAAGGGTCTCACTCGTCAAAATTACTGTGAGCCTCCACTTCTACTGTTTGTTTTCTGCTGTGTCCCTGATAGGTACCAACTCATTGTCATCATCATGTCATCGATATGGGCTAACGTCGTTTCTTAACATTTTCTCCTCTCTCTTTTTTCCTGAGATTTCTAGAAGCAGGTCTTTTAATTAACTAACTAGTTCAATCATACTTTACATCAAGCACTGTAGAAGAATTGATTAACTTTCTAGACGCAAAACCAAAATCAGCTGATGATTTTTACTTGTTCGATTGCTGGCGTGTGTGGCCTATATATAACATATATACGGGCCCTCAGAGCCTAGATATGTGGTTCAAATTAATGTTATTCAGTACGCCCCATCACATAATAAATCCAATATAATAGCTCATACGTCAAGTGCATGATAAGAAAGGCTTCGCTGTCTTTCTTCCAAGTTCCGTTGAATGAGCCCTACAATTTCACACCTGGTTTTCAATATCCCACTTGCACTTGCAGAATTTCTGTCCATAGTCTTCCTGCAAAATATCTAATACCATTCAAGAGATTGCTGGTATACATGACATTGCATGCTATGAAAGGGGGGTGTGTGTGCGCGCACCGTACACACACGCACATCAAGTCCACATGGAGCACTTAATGCGTAATGAAATATAATGGGCTCGGAAGGTCTTGCTTGGGAGGCACATGTTGTGTCCCTTCAACAAGTTAATTACATCTCTGGGGTTGGTGACTTGCAAGACGCTTTGATATATATATATATATATATATCTCTCTCTCTCCATCTTATTTGATTTATTGTATCCCTTTCCATATGGGTACGTTGGATGTGATATTCCAATGCTTTTGCTTGTGAAACAACATCCATTGTTGGCATTGTCAAAATCAGCAACATTGATTGTTGCTACTTGTGCACGGTAATAGCATAAAGGCGTTAGTTAATAGATTTAGGCTGCGTACTGGGAGACGAAGGATGAACTTCGAAATCAAATAATACAATGGTACTTAAAAGATTTTTTTAAAAGTACTAGTTAATTAAAGGCTATACAGTTTATGATATATATAGTACTATATTCTTGAGGTCAGATGCTTAATTATATAAATACATATAGGTTTAGTTAGTTAATCCATTGTTAATTTCTTATACTGTGCGCACGCAGACACATATTGATATTGCATCACACCAAAATGCAATTTTGAAGGACCTGAAGAAAAGAGGTAACTCAGAAATTAAAATGAATCACATGTACATTTATGGCTGATAATTAGTGGTGTATATCTCATACAACGGTCCTAAAAATGAGATGGAGAGCGATCTTGTGATGTTACATGATTTGTTCTTTGTACTTCTTTTTGTGATATATATATCATTTATGATGAGAGATGGTGTAAAGTTCGCTTGATTCAGGTTGATTTTGGTGGAGATGCTTCGCTGTAAGCGTGAAAAATTATCCAGGTTGCGATGCAATCAACATCAATACATCATCCATACAAATTAAATTTGTCTTCTTTTTTTCCTTCTTTTCCTTTGTGGAAAAGCCCACCCAAAATGCAACATGCATTAATTCCCGTCTCTAATTAATTTCTACTTGTTTCTTATCAATTCAGATTTTAATTGGGCTGTTCTTTTGTTCTCTAGATAAATATTTTAAAAACATAGAAGAATAGTGGACTTGATATGCTCATTTCTTGATTGAGTCCTATTTCAACGGTTTAACCTGCAGTTCTAAAAGGTATCATAGATCCTTTAACATGTGTTTATTATAATTTTTTATCAATTTTTTTAATAAACAGCACATTATACTTCTACTAGGGCTAGTTTAGCACACATTTACCGAGTCAAGCAAGTTAGGTCCTTTGTCAGTCTCGCTCTGATATACACCCAATTATGCATCGTCTGGACTCAGCGAGTTGCTATTTCATTTTCATCTTAATCACATACGTAGCATCATTTTGGTCCTATGATTTTTTTTATCTTCTAGTTATTTACGTTATTTACGCTCCCTATATTATTATATTCAAAGCCTTCGTCTTTTTATTTGAATTCGAATATCAAACTACTTTTCATTTATTGCAACTTATTTTTTCTCAATATAAATATGCTTAGAAAATCAAAGTTTGTTCAATTACTTTTTTTTTCCAAAAGAAAAAAACCACCTCCATCCTCTTCTATGTCATTCCAAGATATATACGCATGTTCTTAGATGGTATAATGTATGCAGTAGCTCTTCTCATATCCATTTTCTTTCTTCGAAGCTCATGTCAACCAAGTGCCCATTCTAAGCTAACTCTTAAATGGTTCAGCCTCCAAATTCTCCAATTAATCTTCCACTCAAAATAATTAAACAAATGGGAGCTCCGTAAAACCAAAAGGTCAACTTATTTGCGAGCCTGAAGCAGCACTAGTCAACTTCTGGTTTTGTGATGGTGATGAGAAGTTTTAGCCAATGAGACAAAATCCCCAAATCTACTCACTATATATATTTAATTAACTCTGTTTTGCTGGTAATAACTAAATGATGGTTATCTGTTCACTAATCATCAATCAAACATCGCTGATTTGAGTTTATAGCAGGCTCAGTTGTTTGGAATTTAGATTCCAACTTCGCCGCCCAAAAGAACTTTTAGAAAACATAATTTCTTCCTTATCTAGTGTTTGGCCGGGCTAGTTTCCAGGCTTAGTTTGCAAAATGAAAAGGTACATAGGAAATGCCAAATTTGTAAACATTCAGAGTTCCTTTTAGCAAAATTTCAGTTCAAATCGGCAAATTTAGTTTTACAAACTTTAAACACCTTTCTTGAAATCTTCAGTTGCCCACATAGAATGTACAGTGCCGGCAATAAATATTCAAAAGCATATAATCTCATAACTAACTTGAGTAATGAGTCAAGAAAATACAAATAGAATAGTATAGGAGAAATTTACATGAGGGGCACAAAAAGACTGAAATGAGACGGAATCAGCAGGCTTAACAAGTCATGGCCAGAAGTGAGAAAAACGAACTTCCAGAGTCCAGAGCCTGATAATGGAACGAAGCTAGAAAACATGGACGTTAACTGCATCTTCAAGTGATGTGATTGCAGCAGCGTCATCGAGAAGCCACTTCTCTAGCAAATATAAGGGCATTTCGGTCCCTGCACAATCCGGCTTGCTCTCGAGAGTAGCATCCGGAGAAAAATCTACAGAATTCGAAGAGCAATCCAAAGACTCAAACCCCGACAAGGAGATAAAACTAGTGTCAGCTGAGAATTGAACAGTAGTGCTGTTTCCCTTCGATGCACTTGTAGTTGTAATTCCTTCGCTGGAAGCAGTATCGTTTCCTGAAGCTGAAGCTGCAGCAGCTAGGTTATTATTTATAGAACTTTGTGTGATTGCAGAGCTTGTTGTAGTGGACGCCTTTGGTAGATTCTTCATCCATCCTTTTAACAAACGAGCTATGTTATCTACACTTGAAGCATAACTTAAGGACTGGGTTGTTGCAGGCTTAGAGGGATTTGATGAATCGGATAAGTAAGAAGGCGTCTGATCTGGTGATAGAGCCTCGCTAAGAGCTCTCTTGGCCATGTGTATGTCTGTTTGAAGCCTTCTTTCCCACTGGCCTCGGGGCATTAAATGTGTGGCTGATGATGAATCATCCGATCCAAAGTTGCCCTGATGACCAACTGGTGGTTGCAATTTCTTGAGCTTCTTCTTCAAATGGGTATTCCAATAGTTTTTTATGTCGTTGTCGGTTCTCTGTGGAAGGTACGAGGCTATGGCCGCCCATCTGGACAACATGAAATTAAATGAGCTACATCACTTGATATCCAAAGGGAAAGTTAAACACTTGAAGATGACGATGATAAATAAATTAGTTACCTGTTGCCCAAAAGGTCTTGAAGATGGATTATCATCTTCTCCTCTTGATCTGTGAAGTTACCACGTTTAATCCCTGGCTTTAGGTAATTAGTCCATCTAAGTCTACAACTCTTACTGCACCGTGTCAGACCTGAAAAATTCCACAGCTAATTTTAAGTCACAGATCACTATAGATTGCAAGGGCCATGAAAAAACCCAACCTAGAACATGAAGAACAAAACTCAAAGAAGAATCACAGAACATAGAGAATCAAGGAATCGTAATATGAACCTGTATTGGTGGGCACAGCCCTCCAATTGCCAGGACCCTGTTCCTGGATATAAGAGACCAAAGCGATATCTTCTTCGGGGGTCCAAGGTCCTTTCTTGATCCCTTCCTTACCACAACAAGGCGGTCTCCCCATAACTCGGCTTGCTTCTTCCCCGCAACCTGTGTGCTTCTTGTGCGCAGATGGTGATGAATACCTTAACTGATCTTCCTCTCTGTACTTTAATGTAGCTGCTAGAGCAAGCTTGGGAGGGCAAGAGAAAAGAATGGTGTGCATATATAGAAGAACTTAGTGAAGACCGGTGAGAGAGAACCCTGACTGAATGAGTAAAAATAGCAAATGAAAGGGCCAAAGAGTCAAAATTTGACAGCAAGAGCATTAAAGAGAAGGTGCAAGGCGAAGTCAGGAGTGTGTTAGGGTCTTTGTGCATCTCAAAACCGCGTCTCGCATTCAATGTGGCTGCACGGCTGCGAAACGTAACGTACCCCATTATTACTGTTATATATATATTATCTTGTGCTTTTAAACTCCCTAAAACTCCACCACCCCATTAATGTTCCAAGACATAAAAAGTCGACTCCACCTCACCACCCCCTCTCTCTCATCTTATCATATTAATAACTTTAGATGGATAGTAGCAATTGCATTATTGACTCTGGCAAAAAAAAAAAAGCAATTGCATTATTGACAAAGACTGTAGCAGAGTTCATAAATTGGTTATGATCCTCTTATTTGTAGGCAGCGAGAAGCCAAGTCTTGCTTGTTCCCATCTGGTTCATCGCCCATCTATGATCTGCCCTATAGTGCCGTGCCCTCTTGGAGGGCTTCTTTGTGTGGTCAATTATTGAAGAAAGGCAAGTAGGGAGCGATGCCACCTCACGCGTCTTACGTACCATCCAAAACAGTTCCTTGAATGACATTCGGAACCTGCAAGACATTAAAACCCGCCCACTCAACAGGACTCCTACAACACTTCATTTAATACCTGCGTGAAAACTAAAACTAAAAACCATTTTATGCAAATCAAGATAAAATTTATATAATATAGTTATCTAAAATTCTGTTCAAAATTTAAAATATGCTAATCCAACTGGTTGTTGTTCATGTTTTTTTGGGTAAAAAACTACTCAATTGTTGTTCATATATTGTCTTACAACACTGTATACTAATACTTGTAAAAGTTAAACAACTAATTTGAAGAGACTAAGAGCATTAGTTTGATTAGTTTTGTTGGCAAAATCTGCAAAATTCAACAAACAATGTGTGGTTCGGTTTTGCGTTTGATACTCCCAAGGATTAAATGAACCCTTCCTGTAAAGATATAGAGCGGTATAACTGATAGAAGATAATATAACTCAGCAAGAGACAACAGAATTTTTTGTCTCCAGAATTCCCTTATTCTACTAATTTCTATCATCTCTCTATTTGTGTGCCTCTCATTTTCTGAACTTCTATATATTTGAAATGAAGTGATAAATGAGTTATTTATAAATATTAAAGGGATGATTAAAAGGTATCTCTTAGAGCAATGCAACGCTTGAACTAAAAAGTCGTAACCATACTTTTAGATTCATTGAAGCACATATATTGATTTATGAACCAACATAATTAAACTTTTTAATTCATAGAACATAACTTTCAAATTATATCTCTCCATTATAAAATATTCTACTAATATTTGAAAAGATTCTTTCTTTGGCACACTCACAAACTATATTTCCAAGAAGTTTTTTTTTGAAAAGATGTTAACTTTTTTAAAATATCATTTTTAATCATTTTCTGTATTAAAATTATCCCATTTACTATGCGTGCTCACTCAAAAGGAGCCAAGGTATTATTATACTTGGGATCAAAGAAACTCGAGTTATATTGTGAAACTAAACATTTTTTCCTTATTATATATAATTTAAATGGGACTTCATAATTTATGGATGTATATCATATATTTTTTTAATACTACTTGTTTCTAATTTGATACTGTAAACTAAATTATCTTTTTGGCGGAGTTTGAGATTATAAATTTGTAATATATATAGCTCAAGAAAAGCCAAATTACATTGAATCAAATTTTTCTGCCGCCAAACGCTGGAGTAATTTTGATACTGATAAAACCTATAAATTAAGGAATTGATCAGTTTAAACCTTAAAGGAGCTCCACTGATTAGCTAAAACCTTTGAGGAACCCATTTATAGATATTTAACTATAAAAGGCTCAACGAGAATTGATCAATCTCTTGTGATCCAGCTAGTATTTTATCTAGAATACAAACCATAGGTTATCACTTGTTGAGGAAAAATTTCTCATTCATCTTAAAATAATTGAACACAACTTGTTCTTTGAATAAGTAAACATGCTAACTATAATATGAATCAAAATATTTAAAAAAGATATAATATCACGATGCTATATAATTAAATCAAGTATATTAATATTAAGTAGTATCCACTACTAGAAAATCACATATTAGTGAGGAAAATTAACGACGACTTTGATATTCCTATCTAAATAGCTCAATTAGTGAGGAATATTAAATTCCTCTCTAATGTCCAAATTAGCGAGGAAAATTAGTGCAACTTGGATATTCCTCTCTAAAATGCCCAATTAGTGAGGAATATTATATTCCTCTCTAAATTTCCAAATTAGCGACGACTTGGACATTCCTCTCTAAAATGCCTAATTAGAGATGAATTTATGAGGAGTATTATATCCAAATTAGCGACAACTTAGATATTCCTCTTTAAGTTACCTAATTAGCGATGAATTTAATGAGAAATATTATATTCCTCTCTAAAGGAAAATTGTTTACTGTAATATTGAGTTATTCATATTATTTTTAACATGAAATTTTTGGAGTGATAAAGGAGTTAATGTATTTTATTTTTTTTTAATTTTCCTCTTTTATTTCAATTTCCCTCCAAACCCTCAAACTCTAATATTTGTTTTTTTTTTCAATTTCCCTCTAAATCCCCAAACCCTAATTTCATCGTCCCTTCTATCTGGTTCTCATTATCCTCAGCACACAAATTTTCACCTAGCTCCATCCCCCTCTGTGTCTAGCTTCAGCCAGTCCCATCGTCATCTCGGTCAAGCACGAGCTCAGGCGATGATCAGCACGTTCGCCGTCCCTGTTCAATCCGTCGCCCAGCTCGTTCGTCCATCGTCTTCCAGCCCTGCCGTCACAGAGCTCAGGCGCGAGCTCAGACCCATCGTCTTCATCCTGGTTCTGTCTCAGTTGTCCAAATTCGTTGTGTGCTCAACCCCATCGTCGTCCCTATTTCTGTCGTCCTGGTTCAGCTCATTTCCGTCGTAGTGTCCAGCCCAGTTCTGCCACCTAGTTCAGGCGTGAGCTTAGACCTACCGCCATCCATCTGCCCTATTCACATAGTATGCCCAGCCGGCTCGTCCGTTGTCTTGAACCCCAGTCTGGTTGTCGAGCTCTGAAGGAGCTTGAGCTCAGGCACGAGTTAAGCTTCTCCTTCTCGGTCTAAGAGCTTAGTACACCCGATGGGATTCCATGCTTTGGGCTTCTCATTTTCTTTTAATCTGAGGTAAAGCTTGCTCTTTTTCCTTTTCATTTTGGGTTTTAGCCTATTTAAAGTTTGGCTTTATGCTTAGTGTTAATAAAGGTTGAATCTTTGAGGGATTTGTTGTTGGGATTATGTATATATTAAGCTTGGTCAGTTATGTAACATGGTATGCTTTTTAGGTTATTAGTGGAATCAACAGGGGATCCAGTTGTGACCATCATAGGTAAGTTTTTTGTCACTGCATGTAGAGGAACTTTAAAATACAAGTTAGAACATACATAACTGCCTCTTTTTTCCTATCCTATTTCATGGTACCATTTACATCTTTCTATATATCTTTAGCACTTATATCATTAATGCCCAAGACCAATCTTTATCTCATGCTTTAGAACACTTCAGGTTCTACTCAGGTGTTGTTGCTGGAGCTAGAGAGGAATCTCTTTACCATCCAATAAATATAATCAGTTTCTACTCAGGTAGAGAGGCATCATTAAGAGCTAAAGAGGCATCATTAAGTGCTAGAGGCATCATTACAACACTCCAGATTCTACCCAGGTTCTTCTCTATCAATTTCTTGATGTTGAGAACAAGATAGATAAATACAATCCAGTAAAGAAGCAGATATTATCACTTGGAGCAGGCTTTGACACAACTTATTTTCAGTTGCAGGTTCCTGTTTTACCTTGTGAGTTGTCATAAGTATTGCTGTGGCATATTCCACATAATTTTTCTGCTTGCCTATGATACTAAGCTATCGTTCCATAGAATTTACAACTTCAATCTTTAAAAGACAACACCATTTGTTAAGCTTGAAAAAGTGTGATTTGCTAATTATCTAAAAATGGATTTGTTATTTGGAGATTTTTTAAAAGCAGAAGTTATTTTGCATTAGGTTAAATAAAAAAGCAAAACATGCTAAAATTTCTTTAGTGTTCTTTTTTGGAAAATTGTGATTCTTTCATGGTAAAAGCTCAAACAAATGGGCTTTTACCCTCATGCTAAATAGAACATTGATGAAATTTAGTTCCATAATGCATATTTTCCTTTTTGATTGGGGCCCAAAACCTTTTATTATTTTCCTTTTTCCTATATTTGGAGTTAATTTGGAAAGCAACTACCTGCCAGAAGGTAGGCAACATTGAGATGATGAACAAGGAGATTTGTTAAAGTGAGTCAATACATCACTATCATACTGCTACTTGCCGTTAAATTGTAGTAATAGGCTATTTGGATGTGCTATTTTGTTATTAAAAAATATTGAATCAGCAAGGAGGAATTTTAACAATGGCTTTTCTTTTATACCCTAGTATAGATGTAGATAAGCATGTAATTCTATTTGGGTCTTATTAAACTTCATGATTGGTATTTTTTATTCTCATTCTTGCTTTTGTTCGGTGTTTCCTATCTTCATTCTGATAGTTTTGAAGAATTTATGGTTATTTATGTGCACTCTTGTAAATAAGCACTGGGTGGAATAAACGTGCATTCATGCATTTTCTGGTGTACTATGGTGTAGAAGCGTGCAAGGAAAAAATCCGAGTTATTAGAGTGCCTAGTTGCAATTTGCAAACACCAGATAACTTTACCCGAGTTTTCATTTGATAGTTATCATTGGGAATTTGGAATTTGGCTTAAGTTTTGATCTGAACACCTGCTAGTGTTATTTCATTCTTTGCAGATAAAGGAGAAGTGTTTAGTGATCACTACAAACTATAATATTGCCACTATGCAAATGGTCAATTTTTAATTGTATTCTTGTGGTTTATAGCAGTTAACACTTTCTGCTTCGCTGATGAATCGGGCCATCTTATATATTCTGGAAGTGATGCTGTTAACACTGTCTGCTTCGCTGATGCATTTTTACAATTGTCTGTATGGGTAGTAATGGTTTCTCTCGTGCTGGAATGGGTGGTAGGTGCAGCTAGATCAGAAGCTTATGGGCAAAATAATCTGTTGAAAGTTCAGAAAAAATCACAGGGAAAACAAGAGGCTAAAAGTTTGCAGAATTTTTATGGTAGTGGGTCTCCTTCAACAAACTTGTCAAAACAATTTCAGAATCAACTGAAACCTGTCATACAATTGTCTCCCCCTTCAGTTCTTGGAAAACAGAAGCAGATTCAAGGAGCCGAGGCCATTATGAATCTATATCTAGTACCTCTTGTGTATGGAAACCCTGCAAATGCATATCTATCTATCCCTATGTTATCTCAGGCTCAGTCAGATCTTGGGCATCAACCTCTACTTTCTAGATGTGAAGTGTCTAGTAATTTAGTGAATCTTGTGAAGAAGTCTGCGGACTTGGTCAAACCTCCGACCATGACTCTTCAGGAAAAAATTGAAAAATTAAGGAGGCGGCAACAAATGCAGGCAATACTTGCAATTGAGAAACAACAGCAGCAATTGGGTGATCGAATTCCTAGCATTAATAAGTTCTTTGTTTTTGTGTTTTTTTTACTTTAAGACTTTTATTAAACATTAGAATGTATGCTTATATTTAAAGACACTATGTACTTGATATTATTATTTAAAATTTGATTATTTAGTCAATTGTGTGATTAAAAATGATTTGTTTATAAAATATTTTTGTAAATGCGTAGTTGATTTATATCTAAAATCAGTGGTGGATTCAGTGATAAAATTGTCAAATATGATGATCCTAAAAACACATAATTGCCCATTTAGTGACGGAATATAACGTATTTAGCGACAAAATTGTTAATTTAGTGACGGACAATTGTAGAATAATATCACTAATTTAGCGATGGAATTTGCTAAATTTAGCGACAGAATTTTCAAAATAAATTTTTTTCAGTGCACATAAAAAATATAATAGTGATAATAAAAAGAAAAAATATATGTTTAGGTTTTGGATTTCAAAATAAAAATTTCCTCTCATCCTTATTGCCTTTAACACTCTCAAGCAATGCTTATGAAACTATGATTTTCAGAGCAAATACATTGGGAGGTTGATGCATGAGTCTAAGGATCAAAGTTTTTGGTTAATCGCGTTTTTCGAGTTATTAGTAAATGATAAGCGTAGATCAGTTTTAAATTGATTCTTTGCATTTTTTGTTCTTGAGACTGTTTAATTAAGACATTAGCCTTATCGTGAGGATAATTAGACTTAATTTTATTTGATTAGAGTGGATCTGTCTTGATTCATGATCTCTCTAGAACTTGTCTTGATTCTTAATTAAAGCTTTATGATCCAATATTTTGTGGAAAGGATAGAGGCATTCATTTCAAAACCTTTCATCTAGCCCAAACACAAACCTTGCATTATTTCATCATTTGCTACTCATTTGAGCTATTCACTCTTGAAAACTAGCATTTGAAAAACTATCCTTGTATATGCAAGCATATGTTGATGAAATTATGGATTTGAACTTTTCTATATATATAAAAAAAGAAAAGAAAAAAAGAAAAAAGTAATGAAAAATATGTAATAACAAAATAAAGAGAAAAGAAGTGTAATGTTTGAAAATGAATTTCTTTAAAAGTCTTGCAAAGTATTAACGTGATTATACTCCTTCGGTGCTGTGTATTCAAGAATTCCATTTCATTTCATTATTTCATTTCATTATCTTTAGACCCCATCATCCACCTTAAACCCTAAAGCCCTCTTGATTCACATTGTATTGATCTTATGGTAAAGAGGTAGAATAATTACAAGCTTATGGTAGAGATTCGAATAAGTTGACCATGAGTGAAAAAATTGTCATTGCGTAGTGAGCTGAGAGAGACACTTATACCTTTGAAAGGAGGTTTCTTTTATTCGTTCTCTTGAATTGAATCACCTTAGAGTTTGATTTACAATTGGCCCTGCCATTATTATTACTAATTCCTTGACGAATGTTTTTACCAAGTTCTGTAGTCTTGGACTCATGAATATATTTTCTGGATGTATTGATCATTTTTAAGTTTTTGAAAAGCTTTGTCCAGGAGTACAAAGGTTTAAGTGTGGGGGAATTTGATTGAGCTTTATTTGTATTAGTTTTGTACTTGAATTTCCAAAGTCTTAGAGTCAATTTTAGTCCATACATTACCTTTTTGTGCTTAATTTGAGATAAGGAGTTGTTGATTTGGATTAGTGTAATTTTGGGTACATATGCCATGAATAATAATGTATTGTGCTTAAATTCCATCATGAGCAAATGATATTACCAATATTTGCTATTTCATTTCAGGAACTATGTACAGAAGCCAAGAGGAAGCAGTTCTGGAGCATTTCTCCGCGGCCAAAGGTCAATCAGTAGGCATGAACTCTCGGGAGAGGTTCATCTTGGCGAATGTCATGCATGAGCACCAGAATTTTACTCCAGATGGAAAATAACTCGACACAGAACAGTTTAGTAATTCTATTAGGGTACTTTCGTGGAGAGGCTAAAGAAAGGCTGCAGAAAAAAGAGAAGGGAGGCAAAATCACTCACCATATCCATTTTTCTTCCACAAACACAAAACCCTACTCCATTTTCATCACCATCTATCCATTTATCATGCCTCAATCATCCATACGTAGCTCGATTCCATCATCCATAAGGGACTGAGCATCTCTATCCTCTTGAAGATAAAGTGAGCCGGAGTTTGAAGTGTCAAAAGGGGAGTATTTGCTTTCAATCTATATTTACATTATAGATTACTTGGATTCCGAGTTGGACTTTGTAATTTGTGTGTAAATGTTTGGTCTCGGTTGACCTAAACTTGGATTATTTTGTATTGAGTTGTTTTGTGATTGACAAAGTAGATTGGAGTTCATTTTGCTTATTCAATAAAATCTTGTTGTTCTCTTTTATCATCCTAGTTATGCTTGGTTTTAGAGTCAATAATGTATGGAGTTGATTTTGTCACTTTACGATTTCTGTATACACACTGAGTAGTCTTAAAGGATTTCATGGAATGGAGTTCACTTCATGAGATTTCTGACCCAGTGAGTTGTTGGGCTTTTTAATTATGAAACTTAGTGTGAAAGTCAATGCTTTCCCTAATCCTTTGCGAACTATGATGGCATAACTTGTTTTCAAGAGGAAACCACCATATCATATCCCTTTTACTTTCAAATTTGCTTTTACTCTCTCTCTTTCACCAGAAAATACCAAAATTAAGTTTTCTTTTGTAATTAGTTTATATACATAGCATAATTTGATTAAAAATCAATTGCATTTGCATCACAAGCATAATCACAAGCTAAGGATTAGTAGTACACAATAGTAACTTCCAGAGAGAACGACCCTGGGGTTGTTACTGTACAATCCTTGAAAATCACAATTAATATTCCTGATCCATTTTCAAGGTTAATCAACAACCTAAGTTTACAATTTATGGTTTAGTCGGATCAACCCTACCCTCATTGCCTTATGCTATTATGTATTCATTCTCAACATATCCTGTCACCACAATCAACTCAAGTGCGAATGGATGCTCAAAAATACAGTTCAGCCACTTCCAAAAGCAATGTTGATCAATACTACTCAAGTATTATTCACAACAATCAGGCATGACAGTTAATAAACTACAAAGACTGACTGATGTTAATCTTAATCAAGAAGTAAATCTCTGAACCAATATTGATAAATACAGTCATAAGATTCTAATCGTTACTGAAATGAAATAAAATCAAAGTTCACAATCGTAAACAATCTCAACAGTGTATTACAGGTCAACGGATGTTTAGTAAGAAGAATGAAAGCTCAGTAAACTCTCTATCCAATGAGACTCAAGCTCGGCCAAAGCTCTTGGGAAAGCAAGGGAAAAATCAGCTAGACATGGTGGCTTGCACAGCGATAGCAGTGTTCTGGATTGTAACCTTCATCATGACCAACCTTGATAGCGTCGACTTGTGTGAGTATGAGAGCTGAAGGTGAGCGAGAGTTGTGGTGACTGGAGCTTGGTTGTTGACTGACCTGAGCTGGTGGATTTATGAGAGACCACGTTTTGATAGAGAAAGAGATCAGAGATGACGATGAGGAGCTAAAGGAGAGATGCGGTCGCCTTCAAACGTGTTCTCTATTCTGGAAAATGGATGGAAGCTGCAGATCGATGAGGGCTTCGCGTGGTATCACGTGTTGGAAGGGGCAAGGCTTAGAGAAGTTGACGAGACGGTGAAGGAGAGATGTGATCGCCTCTCTCAATGACAGCCCGTGAATTTGCAAGCCTTCAGTCTGGAATGTGATAGTGGAATAATGGAAAGAAGATAATGGAAGTGGAAGAAGACGAGATCTAGCTCAGATGGACACAGGAAGTACCGAGGTTGGACTGGTATGAGGATTGTACAGGTGAGATTGGGTTAGTTAAAGGGAGAACTCAATCTATAGATCTCCTTCCTGGTGCATGACGGAGGCCATGGCTGCTGGAAGAAACAGAGATCAGAGACGGTGCTGAAGAGATGGAGAGAGGCAACAGCAACCGAGGAATTAAAACGGAGAAGCAATCGCCTCTCAGTGACAGAACTTTGGATGTCCGAGCTATTGTTCTCCAAACGTGCGCCGAGCAAATCTCTGCAGCCTGGTGAGGTGTCGCCAAGAGGAAATATTGCCTGCTAGATAAAAGATTGCAACCGGGTTGTCTCTGTCCACTCCTCTCTTTTTTTCTTTTTCGTTAGCCTACAACCAGTTGAGAGTTTGTTGCTGCCAGCTGTCCTTTTTGGTTCATCTTCAACTAATTCAGTTAGATTTGTTTCCTTTTCTGGTTTTGGCCCCATTGTTTGGTTGGTCTTTGTTTGTTTGCTGCTTCAAGGTCCTAAAGCGTAGCGTTTCCCCATTATCCTACATACCCAGCAAAATTTCAATGAAATCTTATGCATTTAAAATACTAGGTAATTTTTGAGGATTCCAAAAATAATAAATGTCAGGTACCTAAAGTAATAGGCATTTAGGGAATTTTAAAGAGTGATAAAAGAAAAATCTCAAATTTAACAATTAATCGTGTAATCACTCTTTAACAAAATTAATTTCTAATATATACATTTAAGGCTAAATAAAGCATTCAATGATCAATATTAGATACAATGAATGCCTATAAAATAGGGATTCATCAATTACAATCAAAACAGAGGAAGCAATCAGGTACACAAGTGGGCTTCCAATAAAATGCCCCTCCATGTCCAACAAAAATGATGTGAAAGAAACTTCAAAAACTACACTATCGCACTGAGTCTCACCAATTCCTAAATCCACCAGCAAGAAAGTATATATACTATTATTGACAGGAGTGACTTGTGCCCTTTGTAAATCGGTGAATCAATATTCAAATCTTTGTTAAAATAGATGCCTTAAGCTATGGAAGTGTCTAAAATAGATTTTCCTTCAATAAAAGAATAATTGTGGTTAGCAAAACAAAAACAGGTCCATTGCTGAAAAACCTTACAAACAAAAACAAATCACTGAATGAGTAAGGAGGCATAGGCTCCAAGCACATTCGAGATGTCGCAAATCAAGAGCCAACGTTGTAGAGTCACACACATGAATATCGACTTGATCAATTTCGATGCCATGACCTTATCTAGTTGGAGCCTATTTTATTCGATATCTAAAGAATATTCACATTTTTAAATTAAAATAGGTGCTATGTTGCAATCAACATTGAGTTATGAGTATAAATATGTTCATATTTATCCATAAGGAATCAGGCCGATTATTTATCTCGATATACCTTTAAGATAGATAGGATTCAAATCCATAGCATGCTCCTAAATTATACCAAGTGAAAATGTGCATGTTTGGGAAATAATTTTTCCTAACGATGCACATAAATAAAAATAAAAGTATCTCAAAATTCGTAAAATCATCTTAGAATCCGTAATTCATTTATCTCAATGGATTCCCAAATACATATCTCAAATGGAGTTGTTAATAATAGATTATCCATAGAAACAGTAAAAGAAATTTACATATAGGATTTGATAGTTGATCCATTCTTAGCCAAGGCAAATTCCATTTATATTATTAGGTTTTTTAAAAAAATTAAACACTTACTTAAAGTTTAACAATCTTTAATATTAATTTTAGATATTATGCTAAAAATATATTTTAATATTGATAATGCTAGTTTTTGGAAATATGATATTTGTATTCCTAATAGAAGGGAAATAAAGTGGTTTTTCCGCATTCAAGTTGAATTGGCTATACCGTGGATTAGTTGGAGTTGGATCTAATGAAATGTGTGTTTGGGAACTCTGTTGAGATAAATGAGTTTACGGATTTTTAAATGATTTTACGGATTTCAAGATGGTTTTTATGGATTTTAAAATGGTTTTTACGGATTTTGAGATTGTTTTGTCTCAACTTACATGCACCATTGGGGAAACGAAGTTTCCAAACAAACATGAAGTAGTATTCAGAATTAAATACGACTCAACTGCAAATTAAGAGGTTGCAGACGAAGAGGCAACATTTCAAAGTCTCACACACATACATATCGACCTAGAACTTGTTTGGATGTGATTTTGAAAATAGCTTTTATAGATTTCGAGGCAAAACCTACGTTTTGGAGAATAGATTTTGGAAAATAGCTTTTACAGATTCTAAGGCAAAACCTAGGTTTTGAAAAGTGATTTATGTTTGGGAATTTATTAGCTTTTACGGATTTCGAGGCAAAAAAGTGGGTAGAAAAAGAGGAAAGAGAAAGAATGAAAAGTATGAAAGAGGAAAGAGAAAGAAGGAAAAAAGTAGGAAAGATGAAAGATGAAAAGATAGAAAAAGAGGAAAAAGTAGGAAAGAGAAAACCTAGGTTTCAAACCGAGGTTTTGTAATGAAAATAGCTTTTGGGAAAAAAATTTTTGCTTGGACAAAACCTCAGTTTTAAGGTAAAACCTAGATTTTAAAATCAAACTTAAGTTTCACAGTGAGTTTCCAAATAAGCCCTTAATCAATTTCGATACCATGATCTTATCCAGTTGGAGCCTTCTTTTATAATTCGATATGTTCACATTTATAAATCAAAACAGCTTTATGCTACAATCAATACTAAGTTATGATTATAAACATGTTCACTCCCTCTTATATTGTTAAATTTCTAATATAAAAAATTAAAACTTACATAAAGTTTAAAAATATTTAATTTTATTATAATTTTAGATATTATGATAAAAATAATTTTCAATGTACATTATGCCAGTTTTGGAAAATATAATATTTATATTCTTCGTTAGATGAAAATAATTTTTGGTTATTCCTATTCAGATTGGATTGACAATAGTTGGGCCTGATCCAATGAATTATTATTACATTAGAGATGGCCCAATTAAGTTTGCTTACCCGACATCTAGGGTTTGTTCTGTCTCTCACAGACTCACAGCAGGGCATTTAGCACCCCGGCGTTCATCCTCTTCTGCTTTCTGCTCTATGCGAATCCTTGCAAACACGGAATAGGAGCTCTTGATCCCTGCAAAATGGTTCAGCGTCTAACATATCGTAAGCGTCACAGCTACGCCACTAAATCCAATCAGCACAGGGTCGTCAAAACTCCTGGTATGAATTATTTCTGCTTTTGCTATGGCTTTACCTTTTTTTTTTTGTACCATGCTTTTTGGCCCAATTCTTCTGCTTATTATTTCAATCCTGTCAGTTTCTTTATCAATGCATCTGTGTTTCTTGGTAATTTCTACAAAATGGTGGCCTTGCGAAGTGGTTCACGACTCTGAGCTGTTGAATCGTATTTTTAACAATACATGCTGTCTAGTCTTTTGACTCATGAGAATTTTTTTTTCAGGTGGCAAGCTGGTGTATCAGACTACAAAGAAGAGAGCGAGCGGACCCAAGTGCCCTGTTACTGGGAAGAGGATCCAAGGGGTATGGATGCCTTCTGAATTTCATGAATGTTTTCTGTTTCTGTGGTTAATTTGACGCATGAATGAAGCTTGATAACAGGCTTTGAACTAATAGACTCTTGATGATGTTTGGGGCACACAGAAAATGTTTACTGTTTTCATACAAAATTATCGGAGTCTAATATGGAGATGCATCTTTGATCCGATTGGTTATTTTAGTATCATGCACGTACAGAGGTCATTGCCTGATAAAAGTATCTGATGTTCTCATATTCGGGAATGGCTAGTTTTTCCAAGAAAAATATAAGACTATTCATTATATTCGGATTTTTCTCTTACTTTTGGCTATTCATTTTCCCCTCTTTGCTGTCTGTTTGCTGGAGTTCTGTTCTTGCCTTCTAAATTTTCTTTCATAGTGTGGAAATAGTGTCCTGTGTTTTATCAAGATTCATTTTGAGGCGAAAGGAAAGGATGTGGTCAGTGCCCCCTATGTGGTACACCTGTTTAGCCGAATACTGATGATTGTTGGTTGTAACCAATGACTGAAACAGTATTATGGCTTTTAATGTTTTGGGGCTCGTGACAGATTACACTGCTTGGTCATTTAAGTTATATGAGACTAACAATTGTAGATTGTTGCATGAGATAAGAGATATGTTTGGCAATGGCTGAACCGCATGCTTTCATTTAGCTTCCATCCTCCTGCCTGGTTGGTTTCCCTTGAAATCGTTGTTCCCCTCCCCATTCTTCATTTTAGCTACCTTGTCATTGTTTCTTTATGTTCAAAAGTATTCCCTTCTCTAGTTCATCATTGCATGGCCTGAGTTGCTATGTAACTGTATCGAAGATCTTAAACCAGATTTTTGGTTTTCCCCCCTGCCTGCCTTTCCTTCTTTCCTTTTAAGCTCAGTTATGTCTTTTGTCATTATTTTTCTGATCTAAATTGATTATGCAGATTCCACACTTGAGACCTGCTGAATATAAGAGGACTAGATTGTCTAGGAACCGTAGGACAGTTAACCGGGCTTATGGAGGTGTATTATCCGGAGGTGCTGTGAGAGAAAGGTATGTTGCAAACAAAACGGTTGATCAATACTTTATTTAATTTGTCATGAGTAAAGTAGCTGAATAGGGTTATGTAACCCCTATAGGATAATACGGGCTTTCCTGGTGGAAGAGCAGAAGATTGTGAAGAAGGTATTGAAGATCCAGAAGGCAAAAGAAAAGCAAGCATCAAGGAGTTAAATTGATTGGTTGATTGGGTTATGGTTGAAATCAACTTTTGTTAAAGTACTTTGCTGAGAAATTTTGACTTCGGATGCTGTCAATTATGAATGTGGAACTTAATTTTGATTTATATTATGTGTTCGCTTGTTTCTTAGTTTTAAGCTGTTAGTATAATACATTTCGACTATTGCAATGCATTTTTAAGTTCTCTATGAGCGGTTGTTACTAGAGGTGTGTATAGATCAAATCACATCGGGTTGAAGCTCAACACGAGGTTAGTATGGTATAGACCGTGAGTTGAGGTATGGTTTAGTCCAGCACCCACCTGAAGTCGTGCTAAACTGGACCTTGACCGATCCAATACCTCATTTTTTTTACCATGAAGGCCCTCACCTTCATCTTAGTATATTTTTGGGAGATTTATTGTAAGGTCCAAAAAAAGGAAGTTATTTATGAAAAGGTTCTAAGAGGTTGTCAATGACAAGTCAAGGAGCACCATTTATAAGTGGAGCTGCTGCTATTGACAACTCTTGACACTTTCATAAATTCTTCCTTCTTTTGAACCTTACAATAAATCTATGCAGCAGCGGCTGCGCCTTGCGATGTGAGCAAGAGAGAAGGAAGGAGGGATGAGATGAGGGGCAAGGCCGTGTGGGCAGTGGTTGTGACTTGCGATGCGAGCGAGAAAGAAGGAAGGAGAGATTGGGGGGCGATGAGCTGTTTCAACTTGAAGCTTTCACCTCAAACGCTGCCTCTAGACTCTAGAGGCTACTAACCAAAAAAAAAAAAAAATGAAGTCGGGGTAGATTGGACTAGAAAATTTGGTCCGAGGACTCAATCTCCAGTCCACTTCAACTCGAGAACACCAATCTGGTATGTTGGTCATTTTTATCTTCAGGCCAAGAAGTTTCAACATTGGATTGGGTCGGTTGTCAGATCGGGTCGCCAGGTTGCTGCACACCCCTAATTGTTACCCTGTATGTTTCGTATGAACAAGTGTTAAGAACTCAAGTTCTCAGTTTCCTCATTTAATGGGCTTGAAATGATTGCTAGATCAATGATTTCCTTAACTCGGTAAAGGAATATTAGTTTCAATTCATTTGGGAGGTTGTGAACCCTCCAGCGGTGTTAGTTATGATTGCCAGTAATTAAACAAAAATGAAGATTAGCAACAAAATGAAGAACAAGAAACGAAAAACGCGGCGTTATTGCATCTATTGGGTTTGGATGGACACGTCTGCTTTGTTACCGTGAGCAAAGCGTAAAGTTTAGACATGAAGGGATAGCATTCAATCAATAATAATGAAGAGGGATGTGTTATTGTTGATAAGCAAGTACAAGTGACAATCGATTCTTAAAAAAGATAATGGGTATGTTTGTTTAACCCGTTTTACCAACGGGTGCGCTTACCGAGACACTTTTCCTCTCACATAAACTACCTCGGAATCTGTGTCCGTTTCCCCAACGGGCTATCCAAACGGAGCCAATGTTATTTGGGTGTCGTGAAAATTCTTAAGAAAAGGATTTTACACAAGTATCATAAAATCTGGGAGAGACATGTGAGTGCCTTTCAAAGAGAAGATACATGTTTGAAAAACCGTTGGTAAAATGCATTTTTTCAAAATACATTTTGATAGAATCCATTTATATTTGCATAAACGTTGGATTTAGAGTGTATTTAAAATCTGTAAATTAACAAACTTTTAAATACAAAATGCATTCTTCAAGGTCAAGATGATTCATAGGTGTTGTCACTTCCCCAAACCCATTCCAATATTGGAGGCGGTGTTCCTTAATCATTTCAGATTCTCCCGAGGAAGCGGCATGGCGTGGCTGGTCCTATCATTTTAATATTTGCACAAAACGTCAAAAGTGGTTGTGTCAAGAATGGGATTCGAACCCATGCCCTTTCGGACCAGTACCTGAAACTGGCGCCTTAGATCAACTCGGCCATCTTGACGTTGATGGAAATATGTGGAACTAATTTTATATAAATAACTAATATACCCAACCATGATGAGGTTCCGTCGAGTTTGCGTGGAAAATGTATCCTACGTACAAGTCCTCTGCATGGATAGAACTTCCGTGGCTGCTATTGTAAGAGCGAGGGGATAGAGTTGTGATTTGTATAATTGTATGTATTGACACGGATACACTCATGCGTGTTTTGAATCCATTAGAGCAGATATTTAGTTTTAAGATACAATCACCCTTCATTCCCTCATACATACATATATATATATACGTATATACATACATGCATGCATGCTGCTTCTGTTTCTTATTCATCAGAATCCAACTTCTTTTATATCCTCATCAAGAGAAGCTTCAGACTTCCCTCCTCGCCCTCTTCTGCTCAATTTACATCTTGCTCAGGACCAGGTGGGACCTCCCCTCGTCGTGCATGCAACAATATAATTACTAGAGACAATGACCCTTTGACATCGTCAATTTTATTTTAACCTACTACAAAACCCAAATCCATTCGGTATATGCTACTGTCTACTGTTATATATATTATATATATACCCCTTCATTAAATAAAATAAGAGATATACATGATATGTAGAATTTTGTTCCCCCAGTTGTTCTAGTATACTTCTAATTTCGACGTGTCCACGTCTTGTAGCGGCTATTACATCGGAAGCTTTTAATAACTTAATAAAGTTCTGTAGTTGTCCATATATTCCTGCTTGCTGTCTTCTTTCTAATTAGCATCAACTCTTTCACCCACCTGTTCCTCAGTTAGAAATATTCTGATTATTATTTTTACTCATTATTCCCTCAGAACATTCTCCTTTATTTCTTGTTTTCTCCCATCTCTATAAGCAGTGGTCCATCTTCTCCCATGAACATTTTCTGTATATTTTCTAGTCCTAGCTAGACTGCCAATAACACATGATAATAAATATGATTTGTGCAAAGATGTTCGTGGCACGGATTGACACATACGGAAAGCAATAAGAGAACGGAAATATTAAAGAAAAGAAAAAGGCCTTGAAAAGAATTCAGATATTATCCGTATGTATGTATACATCTTGGAGATATCAAATATATCCAAGGTATAACACAAGAAGCATCTGATATGAGCCACACGTAACAATAAAAGCTGAAAAAAGCGAGTAGTTTGCAAAATCTGAGTTTATTATTTTCCGTGCTCCGTGTTCGATAAAAAGACGAAGAAGAATAACAACAATCCTGTACTGCACATTTCCTAGTAAAATCAGAACCAATTGGCAGTGATTTTACTGGTAAATATACCTACTCAGGAAACAAGTACTAGTAACCGGCCGGCACTCGCAATTTGCTTTGACCACCCTGGAATACAATGGACATGGTTGATTATATTCAAGTGCAACATCTATTATTATTAGTAGACATGTCGTTTGGACAAGGTGGTGATTCCCATTTGAGAGAAGGCCTCCAACCATTATCATTTCAAACTACTGGAGGCAAGCTGAAGGGAAACCCAATGGCTTCTGCTACTGTAGTTGCAGTCATGTTGAATCCTTGTACGTCTTGATGAGGAGGATGAGGTGTACTACCACTACTACTCACCACTGAGACGCCGCTAAACATATTGTTTGGCCCTTCAAATCCTATATAGGCACAAGGGCCGGATGATTCGAAAGTCGAGAACATGAAGGTGTCCTCTTCGTCCCCTATCGAAACAGGGACCTGTTCGTGAGAGGCCTTACTAAAGGCCACATCTGAGCACGATAAATTAGCACTAGACACATGCTGATCGTATTTCCCTGACGATGATCCTATTTCTGTGGTGCAAGACAAGTTCTCTGAACTGATCAAGTGATTACAATTATTACGGTTTGCACTTTGAGCCAGCATATCATACACCGTGCTCTCCACCGGAAACTGAGCCATCCAAGTGTGAGATAGAGCTTTCTGTGCTATGGACATGAAGCTAGTTTTCTTGAATATCCTACAAATGGCCCATGAGTCCTGTGGAGAGAGGGTTTTGTCAAAGGGCTTCTTTGGCGGAGGAGAGGGTGAAACTGGCGGCGGAGGAGAAGGGAGGCGAAACTCATGCATCATCCAATCAGTTTTCATGCCTTTGGCTGCTCTGCCCCTGTAGAACACAAGAGATTTCTTCAAGCCGATGCACTTTCCTTCTGAGGATGAGTATATAGGCCTATCTGTTCCTGTGGCTTTCCAAAACCCAGCTCTCGTCACTCTATTTGGTCGTGGACTGTTCCTGTACTTCCGATCCCTTGGACAGTAGAAATACCACTCTTTCTCCCCAGTGCCTGCCAGCTCTTCAACAGATAACGAAAAGGGACGAAATCGGTTAAGCTTAAACCAATGGTAAAAACAAAAAACGATGGAAATATCAATGTCACTTTCATAGGAATTCTTACTTGGGAGATCCCAAGGATCATATTTGTAGATATCCACCTGCTTGATAAGCTCCATGGGGAGAGATTTCTGCTGAATCTTTCTTCTGAGGTAAAAGTCAACAAGCTCCTCGTCCGTGGGGTGAAACCTAAAACCAGGCAACATGGTATCGTCCATCTTATCCATCTCATTCCTCTCCTCCATCTCCTTTGCTTTTGTCTCAGTCTGAATCTCGTCTTCTTCTTCTTCAACAGACTTCAAGCTATTCTAAAGCTCCCTTTGGTCTCTGTACGTTAAGATAGCTGGTGGTAATAAATATAAATCAAATTTATCACACCTTGTGTGTGTGTGAAAACCAAAGTAGTATATAGTAATTAGAAAATTACGGAAAACCACTCCAGACTCATGAATTTTCCAGTCTCAAAATCATGATTACTTCAAAGCTGTTTAGCATTTTGGGATTGTATGGAACTCACTGTGTGCGCAAATTTACTTGGACCAATATCATGCGTCCCGAGGAGGGGTCTGCTTCCGAGGCTTGAGCCGCTGATCCAGGAGGACTCTACTGGAGATTAGAGTGTTTGGACGAAAATCACAATGACTTTGGTGGTGAGAACTGAGAATTAAGAAGCCCCTTTATGAACAGTTACTTAAGTCAAGGGACCTTGGAATGGAGCTCTCACCACCCCACCTTGTGCTTAACATATGTGCTTTGAAAGCGCCAAAATTAGACTCAGAAGAGACTGCAGAACCAATAGTTTTGTGGGTTTTTTTAGTATACTGATTATTTATAATTATGATCTCCCTTTACACTTTGGGATGACGATGAACATCTGATCCGCTTTTATCTTCAACAAATCAATGACAATCACAAGGTGACAAGGCAAGCTTCCAGCATAATCTTTATTTTATCCTTAACACCGATTAAAAATAAATTGCAAATTGAATGGAAAATATAAAATAAGCTTAAAGTAGCATTCAATAATTCTTCAGAAGGGCCCCTTGGTGAAAATTTATAAATTATAAAATGTTATGTCCAAAATTAATGCCTTTCTTCTATTCTATCCACGACGCTTGACACATAAGAACAAGGGAACTTTCAACAATATAGAAATTTAAAAATATCCTCATGGATATCAAATATTCTATTAGCTAAAAAGGACCTAATATATTTTTGTATATGGAGTGTATCTATACATATTTTGCATACATAATTGCCACTCTAATTTAGATCATTCTCACATAAAATTTTGGGAGAATTGAGGAAAATCCCCCATTTACAAATTAATTGGAAAATGATATTTGTATAATGTGGAAGATCATTTGTATTTACATAACATAAAAATTTGGTTACATAATATCAAAGATCGGTTGCATTTACATTTTTGAGAAATTTATGTAATTAAGTTTTCATGCAACTAATCTTTCACAATATCTAATTGAGCTTCCATGTTATATAAATGTAATTGACTTTCCATGTAGATCGTATTCTTCAATTAATTTATCAATGGAAGGATTTTTCCAGACCCTCCCAAAATAAGAAACTTTTCACAGCCTTTTTTTGTAAAACCCAGTGGGAATCTTTGGATTAGAGATATTAGTTGAGCTAACTATGCTGGGCCCAAGTTGTGCATATTTCCACTCACAAGTCGCAACAAAGTGTTGTCTCTGGCCCAATTGAGAGAATGTGATTGCTTTATGCTGAAACATACAGGCTTGGAATCCACTACACACCTCCCAGAGGCCAGAGGGGTCTTCTTTGGTTTGGGTCTTTCCAAGGTGCTAGGCCTAGAAGGCTTCAGATTCATATTGTGCAGGACCAGGTTTCTCTCGTCGGCTTTCATTTCTTCTTCCACTCTTCGACTGCGACGCCGCTCCCCTCTGCCAGGACATAGCGAAACCTTTGAATATGTATATCGCCAGAGGCTGCTCGTTTATTAAGAGTACCGGTGATTTTCGCAATATAAGCTTGTCTCAAGACACGCCTCTTCGCCGTCTTTCTGCACGGTGCAGTCGTACTTGTTAGCTCTGCCGGTAGCCCTCGTGTTCCGGAGTCCATTGTTGGACTTCAACTTCGAAAGTGACTGGCAGACCAGAACGCCATGATACAAGAGCAACGCCATCTTTCCCGCCGCCGGCATGTTCTCGTACGTTCGCAAGAACGCTCTGAACAGATCATCCAGCGGACAGAAAACCGTTAATCCGCTGTATAAATGTCCTTATACGTATGTTCATCTTCGGAGGCCACAAGTACATTTTCATATTATGGGGATTTGATTAGGGATAATTTAGTATTTCGGAATTTATATTTTGATATTTAATCCGATTGCGCTCGGCGCTCCTTCTTCGCTTGTGTTTTTCCTCGATTGCATGTTCTCTGCTCGGATGGAATCAACTCAATGATATATATATATATATGGAATTTTGATGGTGTTTTATTGATTGGATGACTTATTCTTTGCGAGTGCCATTCAATGGCTAAAGGCCCTGCCTTTTCTCTGTTTCGAATTTGTAAACGTAAGAGAAGTGTTTCAAGGCTTCCAGCTCTTCTTTTGAATCACTATCACGGTTATGACGGGCAACCGGAGCGTTCTTTTGAGTCTACTTATGATGTCCCATTTCGCCCATTTTCGACCCGGTTGGTGAACCCGGTTTTGACGCATCCTACGTCAAATTCAAAGTTTTCCAGTGGAAAAGTTCTCTTTCCTAGGTTATTTTCATCTTTGGATGACAGCGACAACGATGATTTAAAGGACCATACCTTTGCCGAATCAGATTTTTTGTACGATGCAGATGCTGGGAGGCCTGTCCATTTTGAGCTTGAAAATGATGATAATGAGGGTGTTTATGCTTTGGATGAAGCCGGGGATGATGCATATAGTTCAGCTGTTCTTGACTCAGATGAATTAGCAAAGAGTGAAAAATATGTGCAACTGGCATCTCGTGACCCTGTTGACTTGTACCGGGAACTTCGTAATGCTAAAGGGGACCCAAACATGGATAAAGAAGATTGGGAAACTATGCAGGAAGTGTTTCGTTACTTTGCCAGTTCTGGGTGGGCATCCAATCAGGCTCTTGCTATTTACATTGGTTTGTCATTTTTCCCCACTGCCGTGCACAAATTTCGCGATTTTTTTATCATGGCATGTCCGTCTAATCTTGCCAATTACGTAGTGTCACTTGGTCCATCTGATGCTGCTGTGAAGTTTTTGTTTCCTATATTTCTTGAATATTGCTTAGAGAAGTTCCCCGATGAAATAAAAAAGTTCCAGACTATGTATGAGTCAGCAGACCTCAGAAAACCGCACACTTGGTTTCCGTTTGCGCGAGCCATGAAACGAAAGATAATTTATCATTGTGGGCCTACAAATAGCGGTAAAACTTATAATGCTCTACAACGATTTATGGGAGCTAACAAGGGAATTTATTGTAGCCCACTCAGATTATTAGCTATGGAAGTTTTTGACAAGGTCAATGCCATGGGGGTTTACTGCAGTCTCTTAACTGGGCAAGAAAAGAAGTATGTCCCCTTTTCCAGTCATGTTGCTTGTACCGTGGAAATGGTGTCAACCAATGAATTGTATGATGTGGCTGTTGTTGATGAAATTCAGATGATGGCAGATACATATAGAGGCCATGCATGGACAAGAGCGCTGCTTGGATTAAAGGCTGATGAGATACACCTTTGTGGAGATCCTAGTGTATTGAATGTTGTTCGAAAGATATGCCAAGAGACTGGGGATGAGTTGTATGAGCAACATTATGAGAGGTTTAAGCCTTTGGTGGTTGAGGCAAAGACCCTAAATATTCGGACTGGCGATTGTGTAGTTGCATTCTCAAGGAGAGAGATATTTGAGGTTAAACTGGCCATTGAGAAACACACCAAACATCGGTGTTGTGTCATATATGGAAGCTTGCCACCAGAAACTCGGAGACAGCAAGCTAGCTTGTTTAATGATCAGAGTAATGAATACGATGTTCTA
>JANTPZ010091729.1:0-24537 GCA_025593235.1 Vachellia pachyceras
GTGGGAGTTGTGGCTGGAATCTCTGATGCCATCAACAATGGCTCTGGCTCTTGGGGACCCTTATTTGGGAAGCTATTTTTTGCCTTCTGGGTTATTGTTCATCTCTATCCTTTCCTCAAAGGTCTGATGGGAAGGCAAAACAGGACTCCCACCATTGTAGTCCTCTGGTCAATTCTTCTAGCATCAATCTTCTCATTGATTTGGGTCCGGATCGATCCCTTCTTGCCCAAGCAAACCGGTCCAATTCTCAAACAATGTGGGGTAGATTGCTAGGGCAGTGGTGTTCACAGTTCATATTTGCTTCCTGGCTCTTGTGCTTGGTTGTTTTTCTTGATTTGAGTGGATTACCTTTCTGAGAAGAGTTATTAGGGTGAGTTATCAGTGTACATAGGTTTTCATGGAGATATACTGTTTCCATCAGAATGGCCCACATGAGGCATGTCCATCTCAAGATGCAAGATGATCTGGCAGCCATTGTTGTTTTTAGTGGTAGGAATACTAGAATTTCTCCCTATACTGCAAGTTTATTGTATTGAGATCGAATTTTTCAAATAATATGCCCTTTCTTTGAAGATATTTCTCTGTGCATCTTGGTTCCAGGGATCACTCAATTTTGTCGTATTGAAAAGAAATATTATAGTTTTATGTTGTAATTTTTGAACCTTTGACATTATTATATCCTATTTCATTCCGTTTGAGTTACTTCAACCCGCTCTTTTTTTGAATAATTATTGGACAGTTTTTCATTAATTATGTATTTTTCTTTGACCCTTAGTTTGGATGGGAAGAAAATTGAGGAGGGGGAAGGGGGAATACAAAGAGAGAGAAACTCTCAAAAATAGAGTTACCTCAAATCAATAATATAAGAGTTAGTTTGTGATTGGATTTGATCTTACATGTAATATTTCAATGTACAATGTTTGCCCAAGTATACTCATTGATTGTATGCTTTGAGGGTTTTTAGAAAAATCAACTCATAATTATTACAAGTAATTTACTAAATTAATTTTTTTTAATATACCAAAATTAGTTATTTAACTTTTATATTAATATACCATAGGATCCTTTTTTAATAAATAATAACTACTCAAATAATATAAAACGAATTGATTAAAATTAATTAAAAGCAATGATGCATAAGGGATCTAATTTATTTTCTAAACATATTTTTATTTATGAAGATGATAAGTGGGAGAGAATAAATGATAAAAAAACTAAAGAATAAGAGAGATGTACAAATAATTAAAGGTAAAAATGAAAAATATACATCAAAAAATGTTCAGACAAAGCAAAATTATTGTTTTTTATATAGCAGATAACCTAAAAGAGATACTGTTAGTTATAAAGAGAATCGAAGAGAGTATATTTAACCTATTAAGATTCCATACTTCAATTATTTAACCTATTAAGATTCCATACTTCAATTATAAAGAGAATCGAAGAGAATATATTTAACCTATTAACCTGTTACTTATATAGCACATAACCTAAAAGATATATTGTTAATTATTAAGATTCCATGATTTCTTAGGAAGAGCACCAAGTTGCATTGCACTGTCGTCTCGCCGCGGAATCATGGGGAAAGACAGGAGGAGGCTTTTGTAATGAAGTGCTGAAAGGAAAGAGAGAGAAATGAGAGAGAGAGAGAGCATCTATCTGCAATCTGCATTAGTGCATGCCTTCAATTATTTTTTTTTTTCGGTTGCCCACCCGGTTCACCAGAGCTTCGCTCCGATTACGTCCGGATCCGACCCGCGTCACGCACCTGCATGCCTTCAATTATTGATCCTTTTCTATCACATCAAACCTCTCTTGAAAATTTGGCCTTTATGAAAAAACAAGTTCACTCCAAATGAATATTACATAACATCATCTTCGTTCTTTTTTTTTTTTGCTTTCAAATATATTAATATCACGTGACCAAGTTGTAATATATTAATTTCTAGTCTTTTTTATGGACTGAAAAAAAAGTGAAATAATGCATCAATGTAAAGTAAATGATTTATGCAGGTTATACTTAGTCTAATTTTTTCTTCTCATTGGATGTGTTTTGTAAAGTCACACAATGAAATCTGAGGTGAACTTTGGATTTATCTAAACAACTTAATTATACTAATTAAGAGTTGATATGGTAAATACATTATGGATTGTTAGTTTCTTAAACAACTCGAGCTAGATCATGAAATTTTTGTTGTTGTTTACTATATTTATAATATTTTTAAAATGCTTGTTTATAACTAAATGGTTTTATAGTTCAATTTTTTATGTATTAATTTTTTCCATTTGTATATAATCATATCACTAGTCTTACATAATTTGAAATTTAAAGATTATCGTTTCAATTTTCTCCTTGTCCCATACATATGATAGTTTTAGAAGGTATTCTTTTTTCTATTTACGAGGCATATGATAGTTTTAAAATGTAGATATTTTTCTTACTTAAGGGTTGTGAGAAATGTAATATGAATTAATATGATGTTGAAGTTAATTCAATATAGTTAATAATTAACATAATATTAGAATTCACTTAGAGTCTTATAAGTGTGAATTAGTTAAAAAAATGACTTATTTTTGGATGAGTATCTCAGATAGCATATGCTATATATATATATATATATATATATATATATATATATTCACGAAGGAGGAGATATACAAGGGAGGGTGCTTTGAAGCGCATAAACAAAAGGGGGAAGACAGTACGTAGTGGATTATCATGTAGGCATATCTATTCCCATCAATCTCCATTTTGTCTTTAATATGAAACACCTTTTTAAATTAATTATCTATATTTCACATTATTCTAATTAAAACATGCGCTCCAAATCTATATATATATATATATATGCCTTTTCTTGTCATAAATAAATTGTAATTATATATATGTGTGTTAGTGTTATATGAAGATAATGTTTGAAGCACTATTAGATATTAAATATGTTTGATTATATATATTATGCAATTGATTATGTGTGTATTTGTTGGGAAAAAGAAGTTTACGGATTCCAAGATAATTTTATGGATTTCGAGATGATTTTACGAATATCGAGATGTTTTTACGGATTTCAAGATTTTTTTGTCTTGGCCTGCGTATACAGTTGGGAAAATTTTTTCCCTAATATACACTATATATATATATATTATGCTCCAGCTCATAAGTTAGCAAGTTAGTCTATCCATAATGATGTGCACTCATATATATAATACCACAAATTTATGATAGTTATCTATTTAGATGTTTATCCGTGTTCAAATTGTTCTCTGCAGCTATAATTTCATTTGAAGAGTACTTTGCTTGCAAGGTGCAATTCTTTAGGCTTTTTTAAATAATTATTAAGAGAATAAATAGAAAAAAAGAAGTGACATTACTAAATCTAGGTTTGAGCGCTATCAAAACTATGAAACACGTTTCCAGATGCAAAAAAGGTCTATAAGTACTTATAGATTGTTCACCAACAAAACTCTCGCGTTAAAAGTACGATTTCAGCTTAAATATCACTTTAACTCAAAGAATTTATTATAGATTTAAATTAATTCAGATCGAGTCAATAGGAAGAGCAACAAAACTGGATGTCTAAATATTTAACGTCGTGGCATTCCTAAAACCTAAACTCTGGATAAGCAATACAATTCTTTACTAATTGAATCAAACGTTTGGTAGTTGTACCGGAAGATTTGGAGTGATCACAACATCATGCTTGAGAAAATACTTAAAAAAATTGATGTAAAATGAACAATTAAAAATAAAAAGTAAATCTCCGACACTCGTGGCTTAGGCACCCATGTATGACATGAATGAGTAATTATAAAAGAAAATTTACAATTATGTCTCAACAAGAAAAATTAATAAACAAAATGTCTTAAAGATTGGTAGAATTACCATAAGGTCCCAGGAGTAGCTGATCTGATTGGTATTGACGGCTAGTGAAGTTATTAATAACAACTGGATCAGTTATTGTTAGAATCTGACGATAATTTTACCGATTTTTACTATTTTTTATTGATTAATTGCTCTCTATTTAAGGTTTGATAGTAAATTTTATGGAAAAAATTTCTGCAATCAAATCATTTGGTGTTAGTGTAGTTGCTTTTGGGTACGATCGAAGCCCATGTGTCGTCTTCTCCATTGCTTCCACTTCCTTTATTTACCTTCCCTCTCCTTTTCTCCTCCCTTCGTCCGTCCATGGCTGAATCTCCCTCTCCCTCACCCTCGCCTTCTCCCTCCTCCGTCACCGCCACCACCACCCTCCACCATCCCTACGCCTTGGATCTCACCGTCCTCGTCGCCGCCATTGTCTGCGCCTTCCTCTGCGCCCTCGGCCTCAACACCATGCTCCACTGCGTCTTCCAATGCGCCGTCACGGAACCGCTCCAGTGGATCGCCTCTCGCAGGATAAATTCCGGCCTCAAGAAGAAAGACATGGTGGCTCTCCCTACTTCCACCTATTACGCCAACCTTACCTCCTCTTCTGCTCCTTCTAATCCTCCTTCTACTGCAATAACTTCTGCTTCTTCTTCTAATTGTGCGATCTGCTTGGCGGATTTCAGCGATGGAGACCGAATTAGGTTTCTGCCCAAGTGCAGCCACACATTTCACGTTGCCTGTATCGATAAGTGGTTGCTTTCTCATTCATCTTGCCCAACTTGCCGCCATCTTCTGAAATCCTCCACCGATTCACTCAACACTACTCTGCATCTTGTTATACCATAGATCACTGTGTCTGTTTCAATTCTCCAAGTACGCATGCTTGGTTAGCGATCTCAGAACCCAGTAGAGTGGCTAGCTTTCCATGTTTTGATTCCTCAGCTAGTGGGAATTTTTGCTTACTAAAACCAGTTTTAGTTGTTAGTTAATTAAGTTATTGGTGTTTCTCTGTCTTTCTGATGAGTAATATAATAAAAGTTACTATTTTGAAATATGTTCTCTTCGTCTTTTAAGAAAAGGTGAATCTGAAAAGAAGTTGAGAGGTACGAGGATTAATTAATAAAGTTGCGCCAATCTTTGAACAGGCTCATTTCATCAGTTTATGCGTGTGTGAATCTGAAAGTTTTCATCAACTAAAATTTGTAAACTGAAATTTGGGCAAAATCTGACCTAACTCAGTAAGTTGCTTGCTTCTGATCTAACGTAAGACCCGAGATACAGTCTTAAACATGATTGAATGGAATTGTAATCCAAACGAAGAGAAAATTGTCATACCCAGCTGTTTTCTTTATTCTAATTGAAAATGTAGTAACTAACGGTCTAAAATTACAAACAACATCCAACACACGATCCCTTTCCTACAATAACATAGATCAATCGTTTAAAAAAATATTTTCACATAAGTTGAGATAAAATTTCTCTCATATGCTTATTCCGGACTGCGTAAAACCACTTAAAGTAAGCTAATCTAAACTCTCAATTAATATTAAGTGGGTCATAGAGAATGTCAGTTATGTGCAGCTTCATGATTCAAATTAGATAGGACTAAAAATTAATTCTTAGCCATATTCAAACTGTTAAACATTGTTAAAAATATAATAATTTCTCATTTTCTTAATATAGATCTAGTTTGTAGTACAATTAAAGATTGATGGTAATAGTATATTTAGTACTACCAAATTAAGCATACAATTCTCATATCACACAAAATTCGCAAATATGATTCAACTCAAAATATTTGCCTATAACAATTGACCTTTTTTTTTTAAAGACTCGATCAATAAATACTCACCTCAATTGATCATTAGACTATAAACAATTGATTTTGTATAAAATAAAAGGATGAAATAAAAACTATATATAGGAGGTGTATCTTTAAAGCAAGTTGGGAGACATAAGAATGAAGACGAATTAAGCATAAATTAAAAAAAAACAAAGGCATATCGTCCTATTCAAAATGCATATTTCCCGACATATGCAAGTGAGTGAGTGATATAAAGCAAAGCAACATTGGTCCCACCATCACTTTGTGTGGATTAGGATATTTCATTCATGTCTTCTTATCACTCACAACAACAAACAGCCTAAATGTTGTTGAACCCAAAGAAGGGATCCGTTTGGAAACGCGGTAGAGAAGTACTTTTAATACCAAAACATAGGCAAATATGTGAAAGAGATTATCTCGTTTTGAGGAAAATACTGTTGAACGTGTTTTTGGGTCCCCTCAACACTTTGCCAAACAAGCTGAAGATCGATAACTCAGAAGTACTGATGAGAGAAATCTCATTCAAAGCTTAGTGATGGAGAAATGGAGAAGCTTCCTTTTGCCTAATCCACATACAGTCCCATGATCTCTTTAAGGATTTATATGTCTCCATTACTACAGGATAAGGATTTTCAATTTGCAACATATCAAATTCTAAGGGGGAAATCCTCATTATTAGTTATTTTACCCCTTTTTACCATGAAATTTAATACAGCATACAGTCATTATTATAATATTCACTTTGTAATGCAAATTATATCATAAAATGGATATTACATTAAGAATTGGCCTGGTTGTAGGTTTATATTTTGATTATTGTTTGAATATTATCTAGAGATAGATTCAAACACAACTCAACTTGAAAGGGATTCAATGGGATCATAAAATTGGAGGAGGCTATTTAATGTTCATGTGTTTGTTTTGATTGATAAAGAGAAAATTATCATTCAACAAATAATTATATAGCTTTTAGTAGAATAATAGGAGGCATAATCACTACCAGAAAAATGTGATTTAGCGACGGAAAAATCCATCACTAGATGGCTATTTTCTATAAGAAAATTTTCATTTAGAGACGGAAAATATTAGCGACCCTCGTTTTAACGACAAAAAATAGCCATTTAGAAAAATTGGCATTTTTTTAGTAGTGAATTATATCTTCAAAATTTTTCCTAACCTCTACTCTTTTTTTTGGCCATATCTCACGCAACCATTATATAGTAGGATTGAATGCATATGTTAATAGATTGGTCTGCTTTATATTTACATGGAAAAACCAAGACCAAGAAATTAGAAATAAGTTGGAAACCTTGGCAAAGGGTCATTCCCCTACTTTGATTTGTAGCACTTTGTTTTGTACCATAAAGAAGAGACAACAAATTCGAATTATGCAAACCAAGATATAAAGAATTTATGAATCTCTCTATATATTATAATGAGCCGAACATGGTCTGAGTTGATGGAACTTGGCTTTATCCAACTAACGTGAGTGCTTGTGGGATGATGATTTGCATTTTAATAGATAAAACAAATTATGGATAAATAAGTAAATATATGTTTGAAGTATATCCTTTTTTTTTATATAGCGCATTGAAGTATATCCTTTTAGATTCTTATATTTAAAGCTTGTTTAAGTACTATTCTGACATTAAATGTATATGTTTTTTAAGTAGGAATTCAAATATTTATTCGTTATATCGTAAAAGATCCAATTCCTTCTGTTGTCTAACCGTGTTGGTCCTTTGGAGATGTCCTTAATGTATTTATTTTTGGGAGACTGAATCCAGCTAGCAATTTTTTTAATTATTAAACTCAGGCGACTAGCTTTCTAAATTAATATTATGGATTCAATTAGTATTTCAGTTCATTGTTGTCTAATATATTTCTGTTTTAGTTATTAAACATCATTTAAAAATTATGGAGATTTTACATCTTTAAACATGTTTCTTTTTGCCGAAGTAATAAATATGTTTTTTTAATATATTATATGAAGTTTGAGATAAACTATATATTATTTATGATTTATAACTAGTATAATTTGTTACGAATTATATATTTTATCTTGTTGTTTTAATGATACATTAATTCAATGAAATCTCACTATAGATTAATTGATTTTAATTTTCCCCTTATCAAAGAAACCAAATATTCAAGCAACGAATGTTGTTACCAGAAAAATACAGTCAATTTATACCTTTTTCAAAATAAAAAAAAATAATTGTTAATTTTTCATGATCATAATATTTGTATATTTTGTTATGGTAAATTGTCTTTGAATAAATTATAGTGGTTATTCTAAATGTCCATATGACCCAACGTCACATAATCTAAGACTTTCTTCTGGGCTTAGAGGATCGGTGTATATTTGGGCTCAACCTCCATTTTGGACTACGGGCTACCATAGAGGTTGGGTCATAAACCCAATAATGGGCTTGGAGGATCGGTGTATGTTTGGGCTCAACCTCCATTTTGGACTACGGGCTACCATAGAGGTTGGGTCATAAACCCAATAGTGGGCTTCATCGTCTCAAAAATTAACCATACAAACCGGGTCATCAACCGATTCACTCACTCAACCCAAGACAGAATCTAAACCCGTCAACAAGCCTCGGCAGCCCGAAATGCAGCCCACTTGCCAATTAAATCTTGGGGGAGATACAGCAGAAGGGAAATACCTACATAATGGCCTTCTATCTTTTTCCTTAATATTCAAAAACATGAAAAACAAACAATAGCCATGTGCCAAGATCACTAACACTGGTTTGTTTTTTTGCAAATATTAGAAGGCTCATTGAAAGGGATTGGACTGTCATTATTCAGTACGTGCCGAGTGAGCAGAACTGTTTGGCAGATGCCCTTGCCAAAGAAGCTATTTCATCTTCCAGAGTTTACCACTCATATCCACTTCATCTACAGGAGTTGTGCACCACTGATCTTTTGGGTTCATACTCCACCGTTTAGTGTTTTCTCTTTTCTGTTGAGCTTTTGAACTCTCTTAGTGTACCAAACAAAAACGATAGCCATATGCCAAATTTAATTCTTAATTAAGCATATAAATGACATTTCGTAAATTATTTTGCGGCAAAGATAGGGGTGGTGTAACATGCCAGATGTACCAAATATTTATTATTGATTAATACTCCTAATTATTAGGACCCGAATAATAATAATTAATAATTATATATACGGTAATAACTGGGTTAATATATGGTAAAAGGATAATTACGTTAATAGGCATTTCTTTTAATGACAGAAATGTTTATTAAGAAAGGAAATGGAGTTGTGAGCTGTCAACTTTAATAAGTATTGCAATTTGCAAAGCATAAAATTAAAAAAGTCTTTATCTTTAATTTTGAAAAAAAAATCATATTCTTTTACATGTCTGCCACCCACCATTTTTAAGTAATAATATCATTATAAAGAAACGTACATATTTTGTTTTGTTTGATGTTTCCAATCAAGTCCAAGCGGTTGTGTTATTCGGAGAATATTTCTATAAATATTATTAATGGCATGCCATGATTTGCTATATATCTTACTATAAAATGACAAGCAACACTTGCGTGATATATTATTCTGAATGTTGTTTCTTTTCTTTTTGTGCTGATGATGCTTCCACACACATACATGATAATGTTACAAAGTATGGACAAAAACAAAGGAGGATTTGAGAAATTTTAATTGTAAGAATCTAATATCCATTTGGGGTGATCTTGATTCGATTAACTTTAAAGCTTTATGGTAGCTTTATTACAGTCTCGGCATGAATAGCTAGTAGTTCCATTTATATATTAATTCTTTTTGTATATATATGTTATTTTTAAACTCTCAGCTTTGAGTAATTCCTTTTTGATTATGTAATTAAAAAAATAACATGTAACTCTGAAACTCTCTTCCATCATTTATATGTCAACTGCTTGCGACTGTATTATTAATCATTTCTAATTTTTTTATTACATAAGACTGAATTATATAAATATATTTGGGGTATATTCTGAAAGTTTATATTTTAAATGTGATTTATCTTACATTTACCACCATGAAAGCATATAAATATAACCAAATAATAGATATCATGCTCATCTTTTTTATAAGTTATTTTTATCTAACTAGACTTATTAAAGAATATGTATTAAAATATATTTTAGATGCTGGATGCAAATAATACATTTCTATTTTATATGAAATAAGTGTATTTAATATTGACCCTTTGGTACCTTATTTAACTTTAAATGTGTTAATTAGATATTAATTTTGTTAAAGAAATGATTTGATGAATTAATTGCTCCCTTATCACTCTTTAAATTATCTAAATGTCTATCATTTTAATTGTATAATATTACATCATATTTGGGTTTAATGTGCAATTAGACATTTTGGAAATTAAATGCTGAAAAGGACCACATATTGAAGAAAATGCTCCATTTTGGCGATGGGAACAACATGAAAATAGAGGTGCAAGTAAATATTAATGTGAAGGGAAAAAATGGCTAGCTGAAAACAGAAATCAGTTGGGAAGAAATCGAATGGAAATGAGCTGAAGACCAACAATTAATACTTATTTTAGCCTTCTAGAAGACTATATGTAACCCCTAAATAAATTTAGTCACATAATATATTTACAGTTAATTATGTAATTTATAATTCCTTCTGATACCATTTGTAATTTCAAACAAACATAATTCTGATACCATTTATGATCCCCACAAAATACCAGACATTTAAAAACATTTAGAGATATTTAATGACTGTTATTTAATTTTATCCTTATTAATTCCTATGGAAGATAGGGGTGAAACATGGAAGAAAGATGTGTGGATGATTTGTGAAAGTGTGTTGTGTGTATAGTAGAAATATTTTTAATAAGTATAAATTTAAAAATTTTATCGAAGAGTATTTAATGTCTCAATTAATAATTTAAGCATATGAGAATTAATTAAAATGCATCTTTATAATTAATGAAGCAGCAATTAGTTTCCATCATCTTTAAGAATTTGCAATATTCTAGAGTAGTTACTCATTGCCCCCACAAATACCCTCTTCAATTTCTTCCCAACCTTGTCACTCACACCGATACTAAACCCCACAAGACCTTCCTCCTCCTCTTCCTCTCTTAAGTTAAGTAAATTTGTAAAAATATAAATTTTGCATAAATTTTTACTTATTTTGCTAAACCATAAAACCCAATTATAGTTGTGTGTGTTTTAGGCAAAGATGAGTAAGAATTATCCATGTCATTACACAAGCACAACTTTGATGAGTATGAATGGGGCAATCATGTAAACTATATTTGCTCTTCCTCTCGAGAGGGATTAGTCTCAATAAAAGTTGGATTGGAACATTAGGCTTCTCACGTTGGCTTACACGGTACATATGTTATTAATTTCAATTGTCTCAATTAATATATCCAATGAAGTTTGATGAATGATCCACCTTTATGTTATTCTTCACTACTTGTACAACCAAAATGGGATTTATTATGGCAGATTTTATTACATTTAATGAATAATACAGGGAATAGTGGTTTCTGGAGCAATGATGGTGGTAATGTCATGATGTGTGGATTTGAGAGGCCCTCTTTACATCTCAACTTTCAACCCTCTCGTCATTGTCCTTGTAGCCATAGCTGGTTTTTTCATGTTAGATGAGAAACTATATCTTGGATGGTGTGTGTATATATCCATATATGTTTCATGTTCATATACCAATTAACGGATAAGGTTGTACACATGCACATCTACTACGACTAACTTTATATTATTTATGACTTGGTATTGCGTATTTGCAGTATACTTGGTGGGTTCTTAATAGTGTGTGGAATATATGTGGTTCTATGGGGAAAAGGTAAAGAGATGAAAAAGATGAATCAATTTGTTCCATCACAAAGCCTTCATGGAATCTAGACAAGATAAATGTGCCCCACATAACAATAATAGTGATGATGTTGATGAAGTTGTTAGAGAAAATGATTTAAGGTAATTATTTTAGCTAATTATTCTATACTCTTGTTATGTAGTTAGATTTCCTAGTTAGAGGATTCACTCTTTATGTCTATTAGACTTGGATTTTCGTTTGTTTACCTTTGTGATTAGGATTGAATTCTGTAACTTGATAATTTAATGAATGTTATCTTCTATCATGTTTATCATTTTTATGATTGCATTGGGCTAGATGAACTAATTAAAAAGGGCATATTTCATTAACCCGATTATAATCACACACTAATTAGAATTTAATAATGCCCTAACCACTAAGTATCGGTCACTAGTTACATCACATACATTATAATTTAATAGTGCCATTGCACGAACTTTGTCCAACCTTGCCCAAAGCCAATTCAGACTTTGCTCACACCTTGCACAAACCTTGCACGCTTGCCTTCCTAAAATGTAATGTGGGTGTTACAATAGGAAAAGGTAAGAGTTTTCTAAATGAGAGATCTCACGGGGTGAGCATTTGATTTTCAGTAAAAACCGAAATTCTTGTAAAATAAAAATTGAACAGAAAGCGAATAAAGAAATTACCCGATTATTTCGGTCATTGGGCCTTTTTGGGCTTTTTGAGCAAACTATCAATGCATAAGAAAAACCAAAATCAATTGCCTATATCAACTTTCACGATCATAATAGTTGTCAATGGAGGTTCGGGTGCAGGATTCTTCCCAAATGAACTTACCCGCCATAGGAGAGAGACGTATGCAGAACATCTGGAGATGAAAGGAAGCTTTACTGTCAGGGGTATATTCCTGGCGGACCATCATTTGCACAGAAACTGAAAGGCATAGAGATATAAAGTGATTTGTCGGATGATGAGGACAAGAACGATGATACAATCATGTTGGAGGATAGCCTATCTAACTCCACTCAAAGGGCTCATGGAAGTGATGAGGACAAACCATTGTTTAAGACGATCGAAGACCCTAATAGGAACTTCCCAACATTTTCTTTCTCTGGGAAAATGAAGAAGAAGCTTTACAAGGCATGGCGAAGGGCGGTTATTGTTAAACTGCTGCACAGAAATATTGGGAATAAAGCCTTGTATTCTCGCTTGCAAACAATGTGGGCAAGAAGAGGATTGATCAATCTTATCAATATTGGGCATGGCTATTATGTGGTCAAGATGTCCAATAAAGAAGACTACCTATATGCTTTAACTGGAGATCCTTGGATGATCTATGATTATTACTTAATGGTGAGACCATGGGAGCCAAACTTTAGGCCTAGTAATGCAACTATTGATAAGGTAGTTGTATGGGTGCGCATGCCAAAGGTGGCTCTAGAGTATTATGATATAGAAGCTCTGACTTTGATAGGCAATAGGATTAGGGAAACTATTAAAGTAGGCATGAATAGCTTGTGCCATCTGAGAGGACACTATGCCAGAATTTGTGTTCTTATCTAGGTAAACAACTCATGTCAGGTTTTTCATTGGAGGGAGAGGAATATTATTTGGAGTATGAAGGTTTACACATGCTTTGTACCAAATGTGGGATTTACGGGCATCGGTCTGAACTGTGCACAACGACGAACGCTAATGCCGTGAATGAGGAGGTAACCTGCATGAACCAAGATCATGGGAAGAAATGGGAGGTACATGAAGGAGGAAATAAACATGAGCAATGGCACATTGCCTAGAAATCACGATGGCCAAGAAAGCAAAAAGGCGAGAAGGACGGGTTTAATAGCTCGAGGGAAAGGGTATCACGTTTTGGAGTGTTAGCTGATGTGGAAGAAATTGGGACCATTACAGAGGTTTTGCCGGTTACAAATTTGGCAGAGGCTCAGAGAGGTGCAACACAATATGTCTGACAAAGCATAACGAAAGTGCACGGACCGTGAGGGGGAGCAGAAAAGAGAGTAAAGGAGATAATTCGGTCTTGAGGGAGGTAATGCAGGAATGGTAGGCAATGACCACGAGGCATGTACGGGAGGAGGAGTTAATACGCAAAAGGGTGGAGAAAAGGGCGAGAGATATAGAGGGCGACAAAGCCACAAGTGGTGGAGTGCTGATGTTAACAATGGAGGAGAGTAGTGGAGAAGCTGGCATCTAGAGTTGGGAATACGGGCCAGCCCACGGGTTGCGGGCTGGGCGGGCCAACCCGCCAACCCTCTTCCTTGGTGGCGGGCTGGGGTTCCCCAACCCGAGCCCGCCATGGGCCAGCCCGCCAAAAATATTTTTTATTTTATTTTTTTATAAAAATAATTTTTTTTCTATTTTTTTACCCAATTTTTTCTATAAGATTGCATATTTTTATGATTCTCTTTCCAATCTTATCAATAAGTGTTAACTAATTTCCTAAAAATAGAGTTTAATATTACTTTTTCTTTTGTAAAAAATATTGGAATTGAAAAAAGTAAGAAAAATAATTTAAAAAAATAAAAAAAAAGGGGCGGGTTAGGCGGGCTGGCCTGCCAACCCGCGGGCTCAGCCCGCCTAACCCGCGGGTTCACCTTGGCGGGCTAAATCAGCCCGCCAAGGTTGGCGGGCTGGCAAAAGCCAGCTCGAGCCCGCCAATTTTTGGCGGGCTGGGGGATTGGGCCCGCGAGCCCAACCCGTATTCCCAACCCTACTGGTATCGGAGGGGAAGGAAAGTATGATCAACAGATTGTGAAGGTAAGGCCTAGTGGGCATAGGGAAAGTGAAGGTATAGGCCCAATACAATTGTTTGAGAATACAACTCATTAATTGGAAATGGATGATCAGCTTTGGATCCAGGAGATACACGAGACGGGCCAGTATGGAGTAGGTTGAGCCCAATAATGGAAGTGGATGGCGAGGATAATGAAGGAACCTGGGTGCCAGAAACCCAGTGTGAACAATGTGCCAACTTGGGCTTTTGTTTGTCCATGTTGTTTATGGATATCATAATTTTTGGGAACACAAAGGGGGCTTGTGATAGGGGCCTTCTCGGTAATTTAAGAGTAGTAATGGAAAGTACGAATCCGCTTATGGTGATACTGGTAGAGACGAGGTGTAGTCGTGAATCACGCCTGCAGAAGCTTCGTGTTCTGGGGTTCGATATAGTAAGAATGATAGCAAGTGTAGGGCTCTCAGGATATATAGTGGTAGCTTGGAAGAGCTCCCTTATACAAGTCAAGATTCTGGAGGAAGACCGCCAGTTTTTTCACCTAGATTGCTAGCTTATGAGCAGCGAGGAGTTTATATTATCAGCCATCTATTCCCTGCCGTACCAGCCGATGAAGAACGAATTGTGGCATAAGCTGTAGATTCTATCTGGTTCAATCACAAAACCTTGGGTGTTGATTGGAGACTTTAATGACATACTACACCAGTCAGAAAGAACGGGAGGAGCGGGCGGTATTCAATCAAGAATTAATTGTTTTTGAGAGAAGATAAATAGTTGTGGTTTGTCGGATGGTCCAAAATTTACTTGGCGAGGACCCAAAAATAAAGGACATCGGAGAATCTACGAAAGACTTGATAGAGCTCTGGGGAACACTCAGAGTTTTATTGCGTTTCCGAACTCCCTACTTAAGGTACTTCCTAGAACTAAATTCTCAGATCATAATCCACTAGCACTGCAATTTGATACTACTGCTCCACTCTTAGGCCCCAAACAGTTCAGGTTTGAGGCTACGTGGATGGAGCATGATAGCTTCTTGGAGTTTTTAACTAAGACTTGGAATCATAGCTATGATGTTAGTCAGACTTTACAAGATTTAGGTGTTGAACTGGCAAAGTGGAACAGGGAAATCTTTGGGCTAGTGGAGAAAAGGAAGAGAATAGTCATGGCAAGATTAAAAGGGGTACAAAATTCATCTGCGTATCCTTGTTCAAAATTATTCTGTAATTTAGACAATGAGCTTCAGATGGAATTGGATGTCCTGTTGAAGGATGAAGAGTTGAAGTGGTTCCAAAAGGCCAAAAAGAATTGGGTAACAATGGGTGACAGAAATACAAGGTATTATCACCTAAAAATGCAATTTAGAAGAAGGAGAAACAGAGTTGCAGCCATTAAGGATCCAGCTGGAAACTGGGTTACGGAGGAAAAAAAAAATTAAAAACCTGGTTGTTGAGACTTTTAGGGAATTATATGGAGTCATGCAACATGATGTGCACATCAACACTACTGCAGGTTATCCCCTAATTGAAAAGTCCAAATTGGAGATCATGAATAGACCTCCTACACATGAAGAAGTCAGATGTGCTATTTTTGCAATGGGCCCGTACAAAGCTCCTGGGGTGGATGTATTTCCTCATGTCTTCTATCAGAAAAACTGGAATATAATGGGTGATGCAATATGCAGTTATGCGAAGAATGTTTTCAGATCAGGAAACATAGATAATGAGGACAACTGAACCCTCATTTTAGTAATACCAAAGAGGGATAACCCGGAGTCAGTGATGCACTTCAGACCCATATCCTTATGTTCAGTCCACTACAAATGCATAACGAAGGTTATTGTTTAGAGACTAAGGAGTGTTATAGATGAATTGATCTCACAATTTCAATCAAGCTTCATAAAGGGCAGAACAATACAGGATAACATTATCGTAGGACAAGAGATTTTGCATACCATGAAGAAGTCGAAGGGCAAGAAAGGTTTGATGGTGATCAAGATCGACTTGGAGAAGGCCTATGACAGAGTAAGCTGGAGTTTTTTAAAAAGAGTACTTAATAAGGTAGGGTTTGAACAAGACTTCATTAACCTCATTATGAATTGCTTGACTATAGAGGAACAAGCTCAACATATGATGGAATGTATGGAGCTGTTTTGTTTGGCTTCAGGAGAAGTGATTAATAGGGGCAAATCTTCAATTTATTTATCTCCTAGAGTGCCAAATACTACTAGAAAGAGAATATATCAAATAACAGGGATGAAAATATCTGTGGAGATGGGAAACTATCTAGGTATCCCATAGTACAGAGGTAGGAGACCATTACAGAACTACAAGTATATAGTGGGATAAGGTGCAGGCCAAACTGTCCACTTGGAAGGCAAATTCCCTTTCCTTAGCGGGAAGAATCACATTAGCCAAATCAGTACTTAGCGCCATTCCTATTTATCCAATGATGGTGTCTAAGATACCGGAAGCAACTTGCAAAGAAGTGGAAAGACTGCAGAGAAATTTCTGGGGGGAAAACCAAGGCTCAAAGGGATACCATCCGATTGGTTGGAAGACTCTGACTAAGACAAAGCACAATGGGGGAATTGGGCTGAGAAAGTTGTCCTCATTAAACAATGCTTGTGGGGCAAAAATTTCTTGGAAGTTAGTAAGTGGAGGCAGAAGCCTATGGGCTGAGGTGCCCACTCATAAATACATGATGAATAACGAAGATTGCTTGATGACAGTTAGGAATGGAGATTTTGGTTTATGGAAATTCATATCATAGCAGAAGTCTCTCATTGACAGTGATACGAGGTGGCACATTAGAAATGGACACTCGGTTAACTTCTTCACAGACTGCTAGTTATTCCTGCACAAGCCTATCAAAGATTATTGTTTGCTCCCTTTAACTTTACTAGAAGAGGAAACCAAGGTAGCTGACTGGGTTTCAGGTAACTCATGGGATCTTAATAGCCTGGTTTCAATTGTGCCAAGTTCCGTTATTCACAAGTTAATCGTGTTACCAAGCCCAAGAGAGGAGGCAAGAGATGATATAATGGCATGGAATGCAACTAAGGGGGTTCAATTTTCTGTTAAAAGTGCTTATTTCCGATTGGAGGAGCAGGGTACCAGCGTGCATAGTAATGTATATAAGGAAACTTGGATATGGAAGGGAGCTGAACGAATTAGAGTTTTCATGTGGTTAGCATTCCATGAGCGTCTCCCAACAAACAGTTGGAGGAGCAGAGGTTTTCAACTAGAGCTGCTTGTCTCCATCGTGATGAAGGTGACGAAGATACTATACATATCATACGTGACTGTGTTTATGCTAGAAATGTCTGGTATCAATTGGTTGAGCCTAGATATTTATCAACTTTTTCTCGGCTTCCTTGGAAAATTGGTTTGCTCTCAACTTTAAGAGGGATATGGGAAGAAGTGGAACAGTACCTTGGCAATTACTTTGGGGTGTTACTATCTGGAAATTATGGAAATGGAGGAACCAAGAAGTATTTGAGCCTAATTATATTAAACCCAACGATCCACTGGAAGATATCATCAGGGGATGGAAGGGATATGTCTCAATGCAGGAGGAACCGATTGGCGTGGTGGAATCAGTGAACCTAAGGCAATGGTGTCCACCCCAGTTCGGGTGGATGAAGATCAACGTTGATGGGGCGGTATCATCTCGTGGTCAAATAGTTGGTGGGGGGAGTGATTCGTAACCACACAGGAGATTGGGTTTGGGGGTTTGCCCAACAACTAGGGCCTTGCACAGTTCTTGAAGCTAAGCAAATGGCAATGTTCAGAGCGCTCAAATGGCATGGGGGTTTGGCTTCAGAAGAATAATGATGGAATCTGACTCCAAAACTCTGGTACAGATGATGAATGAAAAGCACTCAATAGAATAAGGCAGCTTGTTGTGCATGCAACTTCGAAAGTTTTTGGTATACAGTTGGAAGCTCAATGTAGTTCATATCTCCAGATCACAAAACATGCTTGCTGATTCATTAGCTAAGGAAGGAATGACGAGGTCGATCTGCTATGATAGCTGCCCTGCTTGGTTAAGGACCTTGGTGTCCAACGAATCTCTGGGATATATTCCCATCCGTTTATCTATGTAGTTATTAGCCTTTAGGTTAGTATAAAAAAAACGAAATCCAAAGAAAATTGAAACAAGAAAAACACATAGTAGTAAAGTGCACAACTTTGTGATTAGACTAAAGAGCTTGCTTGTCTTGCTCCAGTACCCGCAGGGATAGATCTTAATGGATCATGGGTTGGGTGTCCTGCCATTAGATCGTGGGTGAGCCCAACTCATTTCTTAAAATTTTTTGCATAAAAAAAGTGCACAACTTTTTACACAAAGAAATAAAGTGCAGGGAGAGTATTAAACGATATTATAGGTTTGTAGCAGTAGCATCGTAATTTAATCAAAATATTTAAACCGTTGTCACTCAAGTTCGGCATAAAATATAAGCTAAATAATTTTGATTTGACATTAGATGATCCAAATAAAGAATAACGAAAAATCCAAAAACTTAATATGCATCGGTCCTTGAATGCCACCTCTCAACTTCAAACTACAAATAAAATAACAACAAATTAGCCAAAAACAAAAATATAACTATTATACAACGATACAAAGATGACAAACAGTGAAATTAAAGACATTCTTTTTTTTTTATGACTTTTTTTTCATTTATTCGGTTAAAACTGAAAGTGTTTTTAAACCACACAACCCAAAACCAAAAAAACCAAATTAATTAACTGAAAAAAATTGAATCACCAAAAAACTTAATTAAGCTTCCTTATGTTCAGTTTTCAGTTTATTACAAAAAAAATTCGACGTGACAAAAATCGTTGCTGAGAGACTTTTACCAACGATAAGTAGTAACAATTGCCTTTAGCGGTGACTAAAAAAATCACCGCTGAAAGTCCTACTTTTGATAACGATCCAAAAAAGTTGCAACTAAAAGTATGTTTTCAGCACGGCGGAAAAAATCACCATTGAAACTTGAAAGTTTGCCTTCAACGGTAACAGAAAAAGCTACCGGTGAAAGTAACCTTCAACGCCAACTTTTCTGTAGTTGCTGAAAGCCCTTTTTTTAATAGTGGGTGAGCTTCTTTGGAGGGAAAACACCGGTTTAGTCTTGTCAAGCATCGCCAAGTGAGCTGAACAATCTAAATTGATGATCAGGGCATCAACCACAAGGATCAGAGAGTTTCGTTTGGGATTCGATTAATAGTCACCCGCCCTCCCTCCGACCCTAAAGAAGCTAACCCCCACCGCTGCTCTCCCTCCGCCCCGCCAAAGAACCTCACAGCCACCATTATATTGGTCCACATACCTCCGCCCCAAACGAAACTCACCCCCGCCGGTGCTCTCCCTCTCTCGTACTCCCCGCGCTCATTTCCTCCTTCTTCTCCCCCATTGGGTCCGCTCATTTCCTCTTTCTTCCTCCTGGAGCCGCCGCTTGTGATGCTTGTGAGGAACATGATGTTGACAAAGGTGTGGAGTATGGGGCAGGGGTTGAAGCCGGCCAATTGATAGTGGTGGTTCAAATAGCATACGGCGGTCAGAATGTGCTGTACGTAAGCTTGCCATCAACGAGGGAGAGTGGAATAAAGGAAAGTGGTACTTTTCAAAAAGATTCAGATTTATTTATATTAAGTGAGGTTTTAAAATAAAAATAAATGAATAGCATTTAGGTATTAATTATAGGAATAATATTACAAATAAATATTAAGTACTTATATCATGCAGTAAAGAATTTTCTAGAGAATAACTTATTTTATGGAAGAACGTATACATAGAATGAGGAGTAATTCGTTTCCTTCTTCCTTTAAGAACTGTAATTAATTTTCCTCCATAAATATCACCTTCCCAACCACACCACGTAAACCCCAAGATACCTTCGCCAAAACCTCATGCTCTCATTTCCTCCATAAACAATCACCTCCCAACCCTCACACCCACCCACTACCGCTTTCTCTCGCACTCCTCCCCCTCCTGCCGTTCGTTTCATCCATAATCACTCACCTTCTTCCCCTCCCAAAGCTGTTTGCCGCCGCCGTTTGTGGTGGTTTTGGTGAAAGATGAGTTCGACAAAGGTGTGGAGCATGGTGCAGGGTCTGAAACCGGCCATTTTAATGGTGGTTGTTCAGATAGCATATGCCGTCCTGAATGTGCTCTACAAGCTCGCCATTAAAGATGGCATGAACCTCAGAATTCTCCTTGCTTATCGCTTTATGTTTGCCACTGCTTTCCTTGCTCCTCTTGCTCTCCTTTTGGAAAGGTATCATCAAGGCAGTTTCTTATTTTCTCTCAATATTTTCATTCCATATCCTTGCTATATATATACATATATATTCCAATTCCACACATGCCTCTCTGCTTTGCCTCTCTCTTCTCCATTGCCACTCTCTGTAATTTCTTCCTCCCTTCAAAAACTCCGATCCTCAACCTCTGCTGCTGGCCAGCCAGCTCCTCTTTCGCTTTCTCCACCTCAACCATACATATCTTCCGATCAAGTCTTATTTTTTATGAGGTGAATGACTGTCTAATTGGCCGTGTTGAGTTGGATCGCATATATATGAGAGTATGAAGTACCTTACGATGTCTCTTATTGGTTGGATTGGTCAACCACCTAGAATCCATTACTTTCATCTTCAATTATAATATGATAATTACATCTATTTAATTTTACTAATTAAAAAATTATGATTTTATATAATAAACATTTGAAAACTTGTCCATATATTATTTCCTATGGCTATAGGTGAAGCAATATAACACACACACACACACACATCAAAATTAATATTTTGAAAGAGTTTTGAGGAGTGAACAAATCTGCAAGTAATGAAACACACACATGTATTATAACTACGTCAGAATAATTTAAACTAAAGAAATTAAAAAAAAGGCTTCCATTAATAGTGAATCTGATACTACATGCTTAAGAAAGAAAAGCAAAGGAATAATTTGAGGCTATCTTTTTCGTTGATGACTTCTGATGATCTATATATGTGCAGGAAGGAGAGACCAAAGGTGACGTGGAAGATACTGTTCCAAGCATTTCTTTGTGGTTTTTTTGGGTAAGTATAAAATCATTATATTATTAACCATTTAATAGTTAATTTCTACCATTTAGTGGGCTTTTCTGTTTATATCGAAATAACTAATTTGATAGAGCATGTGAATTCTTTTTTATTACAAGCAAATGGTTGAATATTTTTAAAAAAACTAAAAGAAAATGTTTGAACTACATGAGAAATATGTGGAAAAGAAAGAATGTGTGGTGATAGAGAGTATGAGAGAATAATTAAATGGTATTAATATAAGTAATTACATAGGAGTAAAATTAAAATTTAACCAAAAAAAATTTGAAACATCATCTAATATCTTTTATAAATAAGAACAAGCCATATTTGGCAGCTTCTACGTTACTAAAAAAAAAGAAAAGAAAAGAATGGAGGGAGTAAAAAAATTAGCCAGTAAACGTTAATTTATCTGCTTTGTTCTGAGGTAAACTTTTCAGGTAAAAAAAAAAAAACACACACACACACACACACACAAAGGGGATCGAATACTCTAACAAATAGATTGATTTCGATTAGGAGAGTGCGTATTTAATTAGTGCGAATTAAAGCCAAGGTATTGGAGGGTGACTCATAGTGCGTATTTAGTGCGAATTAAAGGCAAGATAATGGAGGGTGACTCTTTCTCATAAAATTTTATTTTGATACTTATTTTTATTAAGTATTTATCTTTTTTAAATCTCATTTTTATATACATTTTCGATTTATTGAAATTATGGAATCCTATATATATATTTAGACTTCCTTTGGAAATAAAATAATTACATTGACTTTTCATGATTTTTTGTTTAAGTCAATAAAGTAGTACCTTTCTATCTATAAATTATACAATCCCCCATCAAAATCTCCAAATTACATAAATATTATTCTATTTTTAAGGAAAAGTTGACTGCCTTTGGAAATGCAATTTGTAAACATAAGTGAGCTATTCATGATTTCAATGTACTTTCGAAAACGTTTGTATCAATAGTTTTTGTTGGCATTTGAAAATTATATTTCAGGAAAAAAGTTGTACAATTTACTAATACTTTTATGAAAGTCTATAAATTTATTTTTTTCATTAATTTCAATTATCTGAAAATATTAATATATAATTTCTTATTATATGCTGAGACGAGAGTCTTCAAGCTAAAAATCTAGTTGTAAATACAATGATGAAAATTATTTATTTGAATATATGTAACAGGAATTTAACTATGGACAGCTATATACAGTTCTTTGTAAAACATATTTATCTACTAAAACAAGTTAGTACTTATTTGGGAATTCATTTTCTCCAATGGTGCATGTAAACCAAAACAAAATTATCTCAAAATCTGTAAAACTATCTCAAAATCCATAAAATCACCTCGAAAGCTGTAATTTCTTTCTCCTAATGGAGTTTCCAAACACACACTTAGTCTTTTCTGAACAACTACTATTGCCCTTTTGTAAATTGAATAAGATAACTAATCTTTTTATGCACACACACATGTATATATTTGTTACATATAGAGGAACAGTGTCACAAAACTTCTACTTGGAAGCAATGGCTTTATCATCAGCAACATTTGCTTCAGCGATGAACAATCTTACTCCAGCTATCACCTTTATCATGGCCGTCTCCTTTGGGTGAGATTTATTCCCTGCAATTATAAGCTCTTTTTTTATATTATTTAAATTTCTTTTGTTTTTTTTTAAATTTGAAGTTGCGTGCAGTTTGGAAAAGTTGAGTTTAAAAACAACAGGAGGAAAGAGCAAGATCATTGGAACAATAATTGCCATAAGCGGGGCCATGATCCTAACATTATTCAAAGGTATAAAAATAATCACAGGCTCCTTCCACTTCACTCTCTTGCATCATCCCAACGGGCAAGTGGCATCACTTCAATCTTCCTCTGGCATTAAGACCCTCTTGGCTGCACTTTGCTCTCTAGGGTGCAGCTGAGCTTTTGCTCTGTGGCTCATCATTCAGGTCCTTCCCTCTCCTGCTAAGACTCTCTTGTATACAATGGACGGACCTGATTAAAAATCAAGTGATATTATAAAAGTTTGTAAAACCCAATCATTGTTGTGTGTTTCAGGCAAAGATGAGCAAGAATTACCCATGGCATTACACAAGCGCGACTTTGAATTGTTTGTCGGGGGCAATCTCATCAGTTTTATTTGCTGTGTGTCTCGATAGGGATTGGACTCAATGGAAGTTGGGTTTGAATGTTAGGTTTCTCACGGTAGCTTATACGGTATATACACTATTCCCTTCGGTTTTTAGTGTAAGATTCACTTTAACTTCAGATGTATGCTTTAATATATCAATTGAATTATGTTTGATGAATGATGTATGTATGTACGTTGTTCACGCTTATACAAAAATGCGATTCATCATTGTGTGTATATGTATCTGATGAATAATACAGGGAATAGTTGTTTCCGGAGCAGTGACGGTGGTGATAGCATGGTGTGTGGATTTGAGAGGCCCTCTTTACGTGTCTGTTTTCAACCCTCTTGTACTTGTCCTTGTCGCCATAGCTGGTTTCTTCATGTTAGATGAGAAACTATACCTTGGAAGGTATCTATCTATCTATCTATCTATCTATATATATATATATATCTACAGATGTTTCATCTTAATTCATACAATTATATATACATATGACTAACTCTGTATTTAACGACTTGGTATTTTTTTTAAGCTTTGCAGTATAATTGGTGGGGTGTTAATAGTGTGTGGAGTATATGCTGTTCTATGGGGAAAAGGCAAAGAGATGAAGATAAATCAACTTGTTCCACCTCAGGGCCTTGGTGAAATCACAGTGATCAGATCTCCTAGACAAGATAAATGTGCCCCACATGGCAATAACAATGATGTTGATGAAATTGTGAGACAATGATTAGAAGGTAGTTATTTTAGCTTGTGTTATATATTCTCTGCTCTTGTTATGCAGTTGGATTTCCTAGTCATCTTTCTGATTAGCATCAGGTTCTGTAACTTCTAGTTTTAGTTTGATGTTCTTTTATCTGATATCATGTTTATATTAGCAATACGTATGATTGCATTGTGCTAGCTAGTGTCTCGTTGGAACACGCATTAATTAAAAGCGACAACTTTAAATTCATCAACACAATTCTAACACGCATGGTATTGCAATTAAAATCATAGAAAAAAGCTAATGTATTATTGAGAAGTATTTATCAA
>JANTPZ010091730.1:0-21975 GCA_025593235.1 Vachellia pachyceras
CATTAGGCAAGGATGGGCCATTCCAGGCGTTGGTAAAGTTAGAAGCTTCTGAAACCGTTCCAGCAGAGTTGGACGAAGATGGATGTATTGGTCCAATGTACCCAATATATGGACAAGGATGACCAGCAGATGCTGTATGTTCGGCAAATATGGCATGCTGTCCCACAATATCATGATCTGCATCCCACCATTCCAGTCAAGATAGCATATTCAGTCAAATGCAAGCTTCAACTACAACTAAAAGGAGATGCTGATACCCAGGAAAAAGGATCTTACATGCAGTTGATGAAAATTCCCCTTCCCTGGAAAAAGGAGCACAATATTAAATAGAGTTGACAAGCAGCTAATCATTACCTAGAAACAAGGATCTCGGTGCTTTGTTTTAGTTGCTTCCTTTTTAAGGAAGTCAAGGAAGAGTATCAGTAAAACTGAAAGCAATGACACGCCCCCAAAAAACATAAGACAATGCAAAAGATCATCTTGATTTTTTAATACAACATCATAGAATGTATATCTAAATCTAATAATTGCAGAACTACAACAGACCACTTCCAAATATAACCAGAACTGGTACTTACATATCAGTGAGCCGTCTAATTTATGCATCTTTGAAAGAAGGAGAAACTAAGTAAACATTTTTCTTACAAAACTTTATGAAGCTTCTAAGGAACCACCTTTTCTATTTCTACTGACGTTACTGGCTTCAAAACATGATTCAACATTGTTAAAAAAATATTAGGATAAACAACCAGAAAAAGAGCAATGCACACACGTAAGATAACACGCACACTGAAAAAATCTAAAGAAAAATGCAGCATGGGCAACTACCCAAAAGAAATCACAAACACAGATCTTAGTCAACAGACTTACTCAAAAGATGGAGGAAGTCGGGCCAAGCTGCCAAATGGACACCAATGAACTCCAAAAGACTGCTAAAAAAAACAATGGAAGTCAAAAAGATTAGCAGAAGATAGTCCACACACATACAAGTAAACCCCATCATTTCAACAGCTCGTGTACTTGTGTTTAAAACCAAAAAGGAAAAGAAACATGACGTAACTTTTTGACACTGCCCAGAGAACATATGTACGTTCTCTTCACACACACATTTTGGAAGAACTTAATTCATATAGCAAACACATGCCATTAGCATGATACACCCAAAAAAGGAACTAGAAGAAATAATGATGTTGGAGAAGTTTCTTTTGCAAGGAAAAAAAACACTGCCCAAGAGTAAATAATAGTACTAATCATGGTAGTCAGAATCTTACGATTCATGATTCAATTCAAATATTGAGGGAAAAGATTCGACTCACATGATGAATCTTTCCCCCACGGAATCGCATGTCGTATCTCACGATTCACGATTCAGATGTCACGATTCACGATTCGGATATTGAACGGAAAGATTCGACTTCCATGGCGAGTCTTCCCCCACTAGAATCTTTCACTCAAGAATCGTGAGAATCGCGTGACGGCTGCTATTTTGATGATACTTGGGAGGGAAATTGCCACAATAGTAGCCTTTTGTTCTTACTTCTTCCTGAAAGAAATTGATATTTTTTCCGTAAAAAACCCCTCCTACTACAGTGCAATCTATATCCAGCCAATACTCATCGAAACTTCAAGTTCCTATTGTGTGTGAGTTGACTTATTGCTTTGCTCCCACCTAGTTCCTGTAAAATCTGATCTAGTATTCTATTCCTTTCAAAATTTCACTCATTTAGTCCACGCAGTAAATTTTATAACTATTTTTTTTTTAGAATTTTGTTTCTACCCACCCTATTTTACTTTTCTATGTTGTTAGTGGTTCTTTTGTGGTTGTTATTTTGATGGTGGGAGCACAATGACTCATAATTTTTATGAATTTATGAAGTAGAAATTTTTGTTTGATGTCTCTTATTTGAAAAATTATATTTATGTCATCTTTAACAAATGATCATGAATCTTACGATTCACGATTCTTAAAATGAGTTTTCTGATTCACGATTCGTATATCAATTTGATAACCTTGGTACCAATAACACTATTAAGAATTAATGATGGACATGATAGAGACCATTACCATTTCAGAGTAGCTAAGATCATAAAGGTCCTCATCATGGGCCAAATCATCCATGCTTAACTCTGGATATGACCGAGAGCCATTAGCATAAAGCCACTGGCCTTTCTCAATCTTCCGACAATTGGGGCATTGCATTGTCCCTTTTATATTGAATGCTGAACCAATGCAATCTGAATAGTTCAAAGCATATAATCATTAGCATGACAATATGATGCAAGTATTATCATGCCAGGATTTCAGTTCTAAGAAATTACATGCAATCTTGTGATATTACAGTGCTTTGACGCTAACAGTTATAATGAACTCGTATAAGTGTCCCCCCTTAAAGCAACATACAAACTAATACATAGATTGAAAAATTGAAAACCAATGTTAGGCCTATAAGAGATAAGGGTTCAATTAAATTTATTTTTATGTTTTTGTAATTCTTATATCGTCAAGTTTTCTTTAATTTATTCTGAATCAAGCTTTATCTCACCAGCTTAAAGTAGTTTGAATTATTATTTATATTATTTGTTAGATTGGGGTGCGGTATGCTTTTCTAAGGAATCTTAAATTGCATGAAATGTGGGACGCCAATTTCCATCCACCTATGTTGGGAATTTAACATCTCAATTTTTATGCATAGGATTTAACTGACATTAGGATATGATTTTATTAAGTAAATCGGGACCTAGAGTAGGTTGATTATGAGGTTTGAGGTTTTCAAAACTTGGGAGTGAGAAAATATGAATTTAGCAACTTATTTCAACATTCAAGTGTCAAAATCTTTGCAATTCAATCTAACAAGTAACAAGGCCTAGATTATTTCCAACTAACATGCACATGGATGAACTTATGCTGAAGTTCAAACCTTGAAATCCAACATGGATGTTTCTAACCCATTCTAAAGTTAACTTCAACATGAAGAGACAGTCCATCATGACATCAAATGACAAGTACAACAAATAGAACAACAATGTCATACAGGTATCGTGCTTGGGTGACATGTACAACGAATAATGCAAGCAAATGTCATACAGACCTTTTTTGTTTTATTTAATAAGACATCCTACACCCAACAAGGATGGAATCCAGTGAGCATATCAGCAAAAAACAAGTATCACACTTGGCTGACATTTCTATTTCTTATCTCTCGATCCATGGTGAAAAATGAAGTTTAGATTTCAACAACTCCAGTCCAAAAAATTCCGATCCGCACATTGATAGTTCCTCAATTTTATTCTGATGCCATTCATATTAAACAAGTACAAAGGACAATTTCTAATCATATTGCATACTTATTGCAAGCTCAAATTCCATGAATCCAGACAAAATGCAATGGGATAATTCCCAGCACCACCACAAATATACTTACCCAGATGAAATTGATGCCCGCAATGAAGCTTGGCCCACGATCTATCTCCATTAGCGGCAACGACCTCTAGGCAGATTGAACAAGACACTGACCCAAAAGACTTGCCTCCAGCGACGGCATCCCCGTCGCCGTCATCAACGATCACATCGTCATCGATTCCAAGGCCCATCACAAAACGGAAGCTTCAAAACCCTAATTTTGCAAACAGATATAACACGGTTTAATATTTGCCTCCTCTCCGTCTCGGAAGGGATGTACACCGCCAACACGTAAATATGCCAAGAAAACGAGAAAGTGGATAGGTGAAGCTGGGATCTAAATTGCTGCAGGCGTGGTGGAGGTGGAGCAGGAGGAGGAGGAGGAGGAGGACCGTTTTGGTGGGCAAATACGACCTAATTGGAAAAGGGGAAAATCCGCTTTCTGACTCCGTCCCTCCCAAGTGATCTCATTATCTCTGCGTCTTCATTTGTTACCGTCGGATCATTCCGTATCTGGTTAGGATAATAACGCCGTCCAACCGAAGCCATCTACGGCTGGCATTGATCCGGTAGGCTTTTTGTCAGCGTTTCACGCGTTGATGGGACTACTTCGCAATTTATACGGAATCAGTTCCTAGTTTTACGTGCTTTTATATGCAAACATGAAAAGAGACGGTTCAAGGGCTTCTTAGATTCACTTCCAAAATTTAAATTTATTTTCAAAATTTAAATTTTATTTAAATAATCACATTTTTTTGGAATAACTTGTTTTAGATATAAAATATTAATTTGAAATTTAGATTATCTATTTTTTAAAATTTATATTTTATCTTAAAACTCGTAAAAGGTATTCTTAAAAGTACTTCTAAACGAGTTATAAGACCATTTTACCTCAAGTTATATCGATTTATCTTAAATCAAAATTCTGTATCAGTACTACCATTGGATGGATTTGGTGATCAGGTTGCAAGTTCTGGGCCAACCCGACAGATCCGATTCTGTTTTAAAATTCACTAGTATTTTTACTTATCTCCTTTATGTTTTATTTTCTAATTTGGAACAAATGCAGGTAAGCATATTCAAAAAAAAATTAACGTAATAAGAATTTAAATTATTTAGCATTTTCACTTTTATTGGTTAACATATCAAATTTTATATTACTCAAAATTTAATTATTATATGCTATTCAACATATGAAATTTTCCATTACTAATAATTTTTTTAGTAAACTAATTTTTATATAATAAAAGTTACCTATCATGAGATTTACGTCTTTTCCTGGGTTGGTGCTCGAGCGGTTAATGGGGATGGATTGTAAATTCGTTGGCAATATATCTATGCTGGTCCAAGTCCAGCTCGGCCCAATAATTCACTGATCCACTATGAAATGATGTAACCGTTTGTTGTTCTTTGAAAATGCCCAACTAATAAAAATCTGCTACATCCCTACCACTATTTATTTTATTACGTATTTTTTTCACAAATTCAAATCTTGTTAACAATCTAGATTCATATTAAGATCGGTAAGTATAAAGTCTAAATAAAAAGAGGCTCTTTTTTATTTTCATGTGATTATATACTTAAAAACAGGTTTGATTGTGCATTGTTAAAATAATTTTTGATTTATCAAATTGACTTTAAAAAAAACTATTCAAATATAAATCATATTATGATAGATAATTTTCATCGGAACATCCTTTTAATAGATTTTTTTTTTTAAATGAGAACTCTCAAATATCCCCCAAACCTTGTGTTAGCTAAATGTAGAGGAATGGGGTTTGGAAGTAGGGTGTATGGGTAAGCTTTTTTACTCCTAAAAGTAAGTTAAATAGTGTTTTTTCGTAAATTGAGATAGTCTCATTCACATATTTACTTCGACTTGTACGAAATTACTTTTTCACTGTTTTTTGATACAGAGCGAGGGAGATGTTGGTGTAGCCAAGCGTATCATGCTTTTAGAGTAGAAGAAGGTATCAGCTGAATTAATCATTGAAGAGTTGGCAGAACCATTGGCGCCATATAGATAGAGAGTGAATTATTGAATCAATAAGGGTTGGTGTGAACAATAATGGCCTCCCTGTTCATGAGCGCATTTTTACTCTTCCGTACAAAACAATAAACTTATGTTTTGATTCAACATAAATCTCACTGTTGATTTTTGTTACCAACCAATCTTACCATTTAAGGTATCTTTTATAGATTTTATATCATAGGGTTAATGTGTAAATTTGTTCTGAAAGTTGTTATCAAGACCAATGTTGATTGAAAAGTTTTTAAAATAGATTAACGTTGCATCAATAAGTTAAAATCCTTAAGAGTATAGATAATTGGGACTTCACGTCAATTTAATGTTTTTTTGGTACCTATTCATCATAATCTTTCTTTCATGAGACTTGAGTGTGATTCCCTCTTTAATTTATGAGGGGCTAAAGTTGAAAATGCCATAAAGTGTATGGATTAAATTACAATAAGATTAATTTTCTTTCGTTTCTTTTACATACTACTAGCATTCTCTCGTCAATTACCGTCGGCTGATGCATATGGAGATTACGTATGGACATTGCAATTTGCAAAAACGCGACTCTTGACACTTGCAACGGACCAATTACGATGGGAAGATCATAATCAGAAAGTGAAATAAAGGATAAAAATGAGCAACCGTCTCTTGATCAAAGAAATCTTAGCAGCAACGCCTGATAAAAGAGCTGCAACTCGCCATTTATGGAAAGAATGCGACCAAATTAAAGCATATTCTGAAGCCATTTGGGACTCTAAACCAGAAACTGCTTCAACTTATAATGATGATAATGAGTACCCCCTAATCCATTAGGACGTCACTTTGTGCTTTTTTGGGAAACCGAGAACAATTTACAGATTATGAAGTAAGTTTATGAGAGAAGTTTTGTTTCGATTTGTATGGGAATACATTTCAGAGTTCCAAAATGCATTCCCAAACAAGCATATCATGGCTGGTGCCTGGTGGGGACGATATTAACCGACCGTGTATGTATCAGATTACATGATAATGTTTCTTGATATTATTGTCCAGTTCAATCAGCACAGTTTCTCTAAACACATTGCTGTATTGTGTTTATTTTTTTTATCACAAAAATTTTAAATAATCAAAGTTTAACTCAAACAAACTGAAGAAGACCTGGTAAGTTAGTTATGTGAATTTACACGAGTCTCTAGATACTTGCATTCATGTGATGGATTTTCAGGAGATGAGCTTCTCTCAGACTCTTTCCCATACGAGGAGATTGAGAATGGAATGCTGTGGGAGGTGGAGGGGAAGGTTGGGAACTATTTAGCATTTATTTGCATATCCTCTGTTCCTCTGCCTGCTTTAATTTTCTTCTGTTCGAGGATGAGTTCATATAACTTAACCGAGTCGATGTTGCTTCTGCCATTGGGTTGTTAAAGGGGCGATCAATGTAGATATCGGCGCGAATCCGTCAGCAGAAGGAGGTGAAGATGAAGGCGTGGATGACCAAGCTGTCAAAGTGGTTGATATTATTGGTGACACTTTCAGGCTTCAGGCAAGGAAGATTTTTTATATGTTTTAGCTGAGTTTTGTCAATGTGGTGTGTGAAAACGGAAAATTGCTTTTTCAGGAGCAACCCGCGTTTGATAAGAAGCAATTTGTCAGTTTTATGAAGAGATATATCAAGTTGCTGACACCCAAATCAGAGCCGGAGAAGCAAGAATTGTTTAAGAAGCACATTGAAGGAGCAACCAAGTATCTCCTGTCGAAGCTCAGTGATCTCCAATTGTAAGTTTCAGCGTCTAATGATTCCGCTCCCTGATTCTATCGTGTCCTTGTTTGTGATACAACTTGGTCAAGAGTGGCCATCTTTTCATATGAAAAATTAAGCTGACCGATTCATCACAAACGTCGCAGTTTCGTGGGAGAGTATGCACGATGACAGCACCATCGTGTTTGCGTACTACAAGGAGGGTGCAACCGATCCAACTTCCATCTACCTTGCCTACGGATTGAAGGAAATCAAGTGTTGAAGGGTTCACGAGCTGAGATGCCCACTTCAAGCGGCTATTAACTTGCTGTGTTTCAGAGCTGAGAACCTCAAGTTAATTGATATAGAGGGATTTTTGAGACCCATATTTATTATTCTTATCAGTATTTTTATTTTCTAGTCTAATTGAAATCAGGTGATTGAGTTTAAGGGTCATCTCATGTGCTTTAGTCTGTTTTTTTCTTGGCTCCATGATAACTTCTCAGGGCAAATGATTGAGTAACGTCACCATTCTGGAAAAGCAGCTAATTAAGTCATTACTGAGGTTGAAGAAGCATTACCTCTTTGATATAAAGTGGCGTTCAATTACCGAGAGGCTGAGAGTATTTCACATACGGTAAACACTTTCGAGAATTTTGTCACGTGTGGATACAAAAGCTGTCAATGCAGTGCAACAGCCTGCCTTTACGGACCATGGTCGAAATGAAACGTGCACTTAATAAATTAGGCAACTCGAACTATCCATATTACCGGGTAACAGTTTCATATGCGTGTACCATGTATGTTCAGAAGTATACCGTTGCTCAGGTTTAAGAGGCATTACCTTGTGGCCGAGTCCTCAATTATCAGTAATACGTATACCATGTTCATTTAGTCCTCTTGACTGAAAGCAGTAAACCTCACATACCATATAGATTGAATCAAGGCACAGTTCTGAAATAGCATGCACGACATACTTCTATAACTCAGAAGCCGACGTTAAATTACGTCTCCCATTAATGAAGATACGATGTTGGCAGAACGTAAATCACACATCACAACAACAAAAATTGATCGTCAACGTCATCGTTTCCTAGGCATGAGCACATGTCGGGGGAGAACAGAATTCAATCTTATGCGTAATAATTCAGGCTTGCTTTCTTCTTTGCTTGGACTTGAATTATACCTTCATTGAAGTCCTCGTGGTTCACCTGCAATTATACAGAAAACAGTAAGAAAATTGTACGGACCACAACTCAAGAGGCTTTTTTTTCCCCCGCTTACTGTCTATCACAATCGACAGGTTTGGCAACAAATTCATCGAGTCACAAGCTTTTACGATTGCATAGGTCCAACAAAATACAAAGCAACTCGCTATAATGTTCTCAATAAAAATTCTAGTTCACCCAAAACTAAGGAGTTATGGCAAAACCGGGCATTAATCCAGAACAAAAAGCTTCAACCAGCAATGCGTACCTAGTAGCCATACTTTCATGATTAATCACGATGATCTTTCTTGTTGGCTACATATTATATCAAACTATCACAGACAGAGAACAAACCTCTGTGGCATCTCGACGAAGAGCCAGCATGCCTGCCTCAACACAGACAGCTTTTAGTTGAGCTCCATTAAAATCGTCAGTGGACCGGGCTAGTTCTTCAAAGTTAACATCTGGATGAACATTCATCTTACGAGAGTGGATCTAAAAAAAAAAAAAAAATCAATTAGAAGCCAATCAGTACAGAATTCACAAGACACAAATGTTTGCATATAAAATTGCAAGAATTAAACCTGCAAAATTCGGGCCCTTGCTTCTTCAGTTGGATGAGGAAACTCAATTTTACGATCCAATCGGCCAGAACGCATAAGAGCAGGGTCAAGGATATCTGCACGATTTGTTGCTGCTATCACCTACAATTTACAAGATAAATGAAAACGGCTCTTCAAGCTTGGAAACCAAAACTGAAAACAAAAATGGACATAATGGGCCAGCTTCTAGAAGATTTTACAATTCAGAACTCTCAAAGCATGAGTCTAACTGTATAAGTATGTGGGCTCCCAAACAAACAAAATAATAAAATATTAAAGTTCTTAATCCAACAGCAGCAAATACTTTTAGAGCATCTTTAGTTGCTTCAATCAGAAACGAAGGAGAGCAGGACAATAAACAAAGACAAACCTTAATACGTTCATCACTACTAAAGCCATCAAGCTGATTGAGTAATTCTAACATTGTTCGCTGTACCTCCCTATCTCCGCTTACTTCACTACAGTCAGGCACACAATATTATGTCACAAGATTCTCAAACTGCTGTGAATAATTCAATGGCAAGTCCCTCAGCCAACCAAAACAAGAGAAATCTACACATGTAGCCAGTAGGTCTAAAATTGATCTTTTAGCCCGAAAAATAAATATCCAAATTCCTGCCCACTTATACCTATCAAAACGCTTTGTACCAATGGCGTCAATTTCATCTATAAATATAATGCATGGCGACTTCTCTTTTGCAAGTTGAAAGGCATCACGGACAAGTTTTGCCCCATCTCCTATGAACATCTGAAAATATCCAGATTAGGTAACCCCATTTTGAAGTGCAAACGCATTATAGTGACATAATTACTAACACTGGCACATAAAAGCCTTGCTCAGGTGTATTAAAATCATCAAGATCCAAATTACTAACTTGATCCAAACTTACAACTCATGAAATTTAAAGTAGGAAAAAACAAGGTTACGAATTGTCATACCTGGACAAGCTGTGGGCCAGCCAGCTTCAGAAAAGTGGCATTTGTTTGTGCAGCACAAGCACGGGCCATTAATGTTTTCCCTGTCCCAGGAGGACCATACAAGAGCACTCCCTTTGGTGGACGAATTCCTAACTTTTGGAACCGCTCTTTGTGGGTCATTGGCAAAACAATTGCTTCCACTAACTCTTGGATCTGTTAAAAACAACAAAGAACTTCTATTACCTTACCCTAACTAAAAAAAATGCATTTTTCTTAAACCATTCCAGTAATTGATCTCACCTGCTTCTCCAACCCACCAATATCATTGTAGTCCTCAGTAGGCTTCTCATCAACTTCCATAGCCTTTACTCGAGAATCGTACTCAGAAGGCAAGGTATCCAAGATTAAATAACTGTCCTTGTTAACACCCACCAGATCACCAGGTTTTAGTTTATCAGGGTCAACAAGCCCAACAACAGGAAGAAAAATTGTCTGCAATCAGAAGAAAAATGATTTAATTCAAGGTTGCTGTGACAAGCAGTAAGGGATTTCATTACATGATTGGTCCTAAATACATTGGCGAGGTATTAAGGACATTATATCAGATCCTGAAGTTGGAATGGGTGTGTGTAAAATCCTTCCACTGCAAAACAAAATATGAAATAATAAGCAGAACCTGTCGAGTAGATGTCTTTAGCACAACACATTTGCCCTTCCTCTGTGAATCAAGATCAATATTGGCACCATCTTCTTCAGCTTCATCTTCTGGGTTCATTTCCAATATCTAAAGCACAAAAATATTATATTAGAATTTAAAAAGACAATGCAATTTTACAAGAAACCTAATTGAATTTCCACGAAGAAAATGCCTTTGTCATCAGCAAATTATGTTGAGTTTGGAAGTAAGGCATTCACTACCCTTCAACACATTAATGGACAGAGCAGCCGAGCAAGTCAAGCTTGGGCTAATAAGATCATTATTATAATAGAAACCATTACGAACCACCCTCTTGAATAGCTGAAATCACGTGAGAAAAAGTACCAGATAGCTGAAATCAGCATTACATAACAAATTGTGAAGAACAAGTGCTGGAAAACTTGTGCCTGTGCAAAAGATAATGATGTTGTAAGGTAATGTGCTCGACTCTTTCCTATCAAAGATATGCCTTGTGCAAAAGGATTTTTTATATTTATTTCGCATTCAAATTCTCTCAATTCTCGAATGAAGGTACATTTTCCATCACTCAAATGCAGGAGGCTAATATTGAACTTTTTTTTATAGTTCTCCAGCGTACCATTCACAGCTGTATCAATTTTAATTTCTCAGAAACAGCGGTAGAATAATCTGGATTCACCTTCAACAAAAGTAGGATGGAAGTACGGTTTAAAATATTTAAAAAATTAAACCACAAAATAAGCAAAAGCGGTAAATTACCTCCACAATGTTGCCTACTAGGTATGGCAATTGCTTATTGAGCTTAATCTTCTCCTGATTCTCTTTTATCTTCTCCTTGAAGGATTCCAATTCTAGATTAGTTCTTTGCAACTCTTCCTTCAACATCGTAAAACAGGCCCAATTTAGAAACTTACAATACAAATGGCAAAAACCAAAAGTAACAGCAAAGAAATCCCCTCCTCTCAGAAAATACAGACTCCTAGAAAATAGACAAATCCTCAAAATATAAACATCTCCAAAAGAACCAAATTTCATTCCACTGAAAACGGGGAAATGAGATGAACAATAATCAACACTAAGTAAATTCTAGCTGAAAAGATCGAAACAGCATAACTGGATGGGTAAAGCTCCATGCACAAGCGAAAACTAATAATAAAAACTAATAGATTGAGAAAGAGAAGTCGAGCCTTGAGGATGCGAATCTCGTTGTCCAGAAGACGAGAAGCTCGGACGATGTCGTCGGTTGTCATGGAAGCCAACTGATCATCTTCAAAGTTGGTATCCTCAACCATGGCGGTCGCCATTAATTAAAAAATTTCACTTCTAGAAAAACAATTGGGTTACAATCAAACTAAGGGATTCAGCAGATAAATGCGAGGAGAGAAGAAAGAAGAATGGAGAGAAGCGAGTCAAGGGTTCAGTAGATTTTTCCTCTGCACATGTTAAAGTTGCCGAATACTTTATCGTTATTGATATATTCTTTTTTTTTTGAAAAAAAAAATTACAGACAGAGTGCCTGTTGGGGATAAATCGTGAATTCCCTTCTTATTTTTCCCCTTTTCGGTCATGGGCCGACCTCTAGTCATTTTAAGGCCTCATTGTAAGGTTGGGCCTTCATTTGCGAATGTCCCTGCACCTTTCAATGATATTTAATATTCGATCCGCTAGGAAAGGCATCCTAGCTCCTGAGTACTTAGATTAACCCTTGACGATATTTGACGGCTTACTCTACCCGACATTGGTATCATCTAAGAGGAAGGGAGATTTCATACTACCTTTAATCTGTGGATGAGCCCAACCCCAACCTAAAATTTTGTAACAAAAAAATGGTATTTAATAATTAATATAATCAAATTAAAATTTTGATTCGATGTTGCTTTTCAGGCCTGTTGGGTTGATGAAAAAGTTGTCTGCTGGGTAGAAATGAAAACAAAAACGTTTGATGTATGATAGCAATATCAGTGAACTTTGAGAATTCTCCAAAGGGGCATTAATTTGTTATGCAAACCGTCAGAACTAATCTGACTAACAAGTTTGGAGGCACTATTTGATCAGTCTTAGGATTTTAATTTAATTAATAACGCTGATTGACAAAGGCACATTTGATGGTCTGCCAAAACTTAAAATGCATTCCATTTACAACACAGCAGGATTGTGATTGTGAGTGAAAATGAAATCACAGCACTCCAGCATAAAAATTCAAAGCTTCCAATAAACGCCCAGTCGGTGCAAAATGCCAGCAACGACTGCCCAGAATAGAATCTCGGCGAAGATAACATAGAGCAGAATGCCTACTCTCATAGAATGCCATACTTTGATGAAGATGTGCTTCTGGATCCAATATACCTGCTCATGAACAAATCACAACATCCATATGTTTTCATGTAGTCAATCATATTTTGATCCAACATTCACATTCTAAAGACTAAATTGCCGTTTGAAAAACCGTTGGGAGAATAATCATTTGATGATTGTATATTGGAAAGTAACTTTTGTCCAAAATACATTTTAGTAAAATGCATTTATATTTGGATAAATGTCGGATTTAGAATGTATTTTGACAGAATACATGCTTTTTACTTAGAATGTATTTTGAAAGGAATTATCAAACGCTAGAGTCTATAAGCTAATGGACTTGTAGACCAAAACTGCATTTTGACCTTTGAAAGGAGTTGCCAAACAAGCACCAAGTTAACCATCAGAGGAATATTCTTCAAAAAGTAAGGCAGAAGTATTCATGGTTAAGCCAATAAATTTATGTGTGTATTATCCGCAACTATATAGCGGATCAAATGTACGTAATTTGGATGAGTCTTCCCAGGGGTGTTGCAGGGGAAGAACTCCTAGATGAAAGCAAAATTCATAATTTGGCTGTCAATGAAATGACCTATGCAACATCTGTTCATCAAGGGAACCCTAAATATCTCAAGAACACCCAGAATTGTATATGGGAAGCCTTTTACAGTAAGACTGAAGTGAACAGAGAGAATTAGATGAGATAAATATACCAGTGTATTGTGAGGATCATCGTAATACCACCCATTAATAAATGCCGCGAAGATTCCTTCAGCCGCCATAACGTAGACAAGCATGGCGTTCATGCCAATCCATTTGAAAGGCAAGAATACGTATTTCAAACCCCAAACATCGACCTGGCCAGAAATGGTAGTAAATTCCTGTCAAACCAACTCAGCGGGTAAACAATATAGCATTAACCACATAGGTCAAGAAAAGCAAGCAAAAAGATAAAATCTACATCTATAGAGGCCGGAAGAAGTCCCAGCGTTAATGGGAAAAAGACATACCATAACATAAAAGGCAGAGAAAACTAATGCGGCGGCTCCAGACGTTACACAAACATAACTGAGCGTGTATAACTGTTTATTTAGAGGAATGGCTGCAGTAAAAAGAAAAGAGGAAAAGGGATGGGATGGGATGGGATCAGAATAAACGAGTTAGATCACGGGATAGTCAGCTGCAGCATGACAGAATTAATAGTTCACACCATGAGTGAAGTGAAGAATAAACCCAGAAATAAGAAGGGTTAAGCCCATAAGAAGCCAGTGCTTCAGCCTAGAAGAATGGTCCTAAAACGAAGGAAGAAAAAGATATATCAAGCAGTGATCAATTGTTATGAAGTATTCATTATTTGGTACGGAGGCTTGACCTGCACGTGTACTAGTAGATGTCCAAAATGCAATCCGATAACTGTGGAGAGAACAGCAGATATTGAGCTGCACTTGCATGTCATATTTTTTTAATGATTAATAGAACAAGTTGTCCAATATTACCCAGTATATTTGTTAACAGTGGCCAAACATTTCAAATGCTAAGCAGAATTGAAAAGATTGGAAGCCCTCGAGTTATTTTCCTAGTCACAAAGGATAAACCCTTTTCTCTAATTTGATTACTTTTATGACAGGCAATAGCATTCGCATAACCTAGTTATAACGTGGTCCAAATTTATACATAATATAGTCATTAAAAATAAAAGGATAATATGCAGACCTTAGAATTCCTTCTGGCTCAAAAGAAGCATAGCACCAGGAAGGAGCACTTCTTTTGAAAGGCCCTTCAAATGGGGAATTCTCATTACAAGCCTGTAGCATGTTAATAACAGATATTGAGTGTTATATATTGATCATAAATCCAGTGTTGCAAAGGAATGGCAAAAAAATTTCAGGGTGAAAACGGCTACACACTTCCGACCTCCTCCAAGCTGGACTCTTGTACATGTGATTAATTCCGAGCACTTCTCTGTCAATATATCCCACAGCGTTGCAGGGGGGATCTAGTTTTCCTCTAACGCTACAGACTACCTAAAATTAGAGTTGGAAAAAAGGCCAAAATTAGAAGTATTTCGACCATACCTGTTGCTTCCTGCATACTCTCAACCATAAAATACATAAAAGCTACTAGGAAGAAGTTTTTCCCAAATACCCAAGAATAAATAAACTTTTCATATCATGTCCTTCACACCATAACGAAGACTGAAGTCAACCACAATAAGTAAAATAGAAGTGAACTAGTAAGCAGTGAGTGAAAACCAAATGCAGTCAAATGACACTGTCGATCCCTTAGGCATTAAAGATTAGAAAAAATCTTAATGCAGTTACTTGTATCTCTATTATTCGATCTTTGATATTTGACTCCCTAATCAAAATATAAGAAGTATATGATTTCGTAATAATACGATTGAAAATAATTTCTGTCGCCAAATAAATGGTTCTGAAATGAAACTATACACTTGTTATTTTAACTGAGAAACATGATAGCAAAAAGCAAGTTTAAGCCAAAGGAGTGTAGTTAGAAGAATCAGCAGTCGGCAGCTGAAGGCTTACAGTTAAAGTTTTGCCGTAATAAAGGCTGTCAGGGTGTTGAACAGTGAATTTCCAGTCTGGGACATATATTCCATAAACTAAAGCCATGTACGCAATAAGAATGCATGCTGCCACCAACCTGAAATTTTAAAGGTAGATTAAATATCGGCAAGGAAAACGGCATTCCCAATCAACCCGAAACCATAATATCACACTAACCAATGCCAATAGTATAATTTGAATAATGACAGTTGGGTGGTTGCCCGATCTTCAGTTTGTTCCCTCTTTGAATATATCTCCACCAGCGCTACAATCAAATATGCTAGGGCAATTCTCTACACAGGGCAAATCCCCAAGTTTACTCCAGTTATTTTCATTCTTTTGGCTAAGATTTTCTGCACTGAACAAGAAGCGAAAGAAGCCTAAAATCACCTGAAGAATGCCACACCACCGTATGTGTTTCATGTCAACTCCATATGATAGACGGTCCGGAGCGTGTGAGAACCCACCTTCATTGCACGTGAAGCTCAAGTTAATGATCAGAAAATAGCCTAATGTGAGTTATCGGGAAATTCGTGTCAGCTTTCAATTCACCACTTGATCGTCTAATTATTGGAAGATAGTGATAATTAACGAAACTTGAGCAAACACTGATTTGATAGTTCATTTTTCTTCATCCCTTCTCAGACATGGTCCGTTTTTTGAACTTTAGATATTAATTGCTTTTTCAAGGCTTTGAATCCAGCCGAAAAATGAGTCAATTTAGATTAGTGATAGAAGTTGCATTTTCAACGTGATTTACAAGATAAATATATATAAAAAAGTTTTATCTTGCTGACGTAAACGTGCTTTTATTTGACCAACAGGTCCAATATTCACTAGTCATTAACTGCCCGACAATAAGGTACAGTGTCATTTATTTGGGTTACTTCTCCTCCCTTTAAGCAGAAAACCTAACCTTGTAGGAGAAGACCCCAGAAGAGGAGCTTGAATGTCCTTATTAGCACCTTCTTCACAGCAAGAAGTTTATTTGGTATTCTCTGAAAAAATAGAAGTATGGAGTTTGAAATTACGTGTACCATTCGGGATCAAGACCTTTTCATCATTTACAACACAACTGACTAACCTTGAGAGCCAGAGGAATGGCCATCCCTACAATGAATAAAAAGAAGGGCATTACGAAATCAGCAAGGTTGCACCCATTCCATGGAGCATGAGCAATCACGGGCCACTGGCCGCCAGCGTCATCAACCAAGATCATTAGCTGCATCACATGTTACCATAACACATTAGAGCACAAATGATTTACATCATTTGTCAACAAAATGTACACATATTCTGGCGATACTGTGATAGTAGTTTTTCCAGCAAAACATAGTTCTTCGAAACCTGAGAAGAAAATAAAGTCAGTCTTGTATAATTAAACAATTGATTTGACCGTCGTACGATAGCATTCCGGCGGATATTCATTCGCTTTATACTTTGAATATAGTGAGTTTTCAGCTCAGCTACTCACCCACCGTTCAAGTTTCTATAATATAAGAATTAAGTGAATAATTATGAAAAGGATGAGAGATAGAAGAAGCACCGCGACAGTAAGACCTCGGAAGATATCGAGAGAGGCGACACGCTTTGGCTTAGGCGGCTTCTCGTCGGAAATGCCCGGCTCTGAAACAACCAGAGTGTGCTGGAGAGTTGTATCGGCTTTGATTTCAGCCATTGCTGGATTCGTTCCAAGACAACAAATGATGCGTTCACTCAAGTGCTCTCAGAGGCTGAGCTCAGCGGATTAGGGTCCGAAGAAAAAAATGAGTACAGAAAATCCGTGAGTCCAATTTAAATAATTTGGATTTTGTGTGGTCAAAGTGGACCATAGGATGATTCCCGTATCGACTCATATCTTATTCCATTATGATGAGTTAAGCACGCCAACCCTCGGCGTTAATAATTCTGATACATGTGTCTCGCGAAGGAAGACAACTTTGAGACGCCATCTAACTTGTCGCAAAGAGGGAAAAGATAACGTATAACGCGACCCACAAATTTATAATATAAAAAAATCACACTCTACCTCGTCCAGAGCGAGAATGGAAAGAGGAGAGGGAAGAAAATTTTGAGGAAGGCGTCATTGGTACAATTAGCAGGGAAGTTGTCACCGTATTACTTGAAATCTGGAAAGAAGACAAAATCAAGTGAAGGACTCGAATACTCGATAGAGCATATCAGAAAATAGTTGCAGTCCTTCGAACAAGCGATACCGCAAGCAAATCACATGAAGGTATTTTTCTTCCCCGTCCCACCAACTTTCACTAACCTTTATGGCAAATGGGCCATAAACTGTGTCTTATGTGAAAATTACTGCTTTCCTATTCATTGTTAATCATTGCAGGGAATAGTCGCTTAGAGAAGGTAATAAGCGTGGTTGGGAATGCGGTAGAGAAGTACTTTTACGTAAGTTAAGGTAAACATGTGGAGGAGATTATCTCGTTTTACAGAAAAATACTATTAAACGTATTTTTAGGAAGTAAATAAACTTTTACAAATAAGAAGCGAATGAATCTCAGTTCTCAGGGAAGTGAAGTCTTTTGTTTTTAGGTGGGGGGACTGAAGTTCAAACCAATATTCAAAATTTTTTAGGGCGTGTTTGGAAACTTTTTTAAGAATAGTTTTTACAGATTCTGAAGTAAAATATAAATTTTGGATAATAGATTTTGCAGATTTTGAGACAAAACCTAGATTTTGGAGAATAGATTTTAGAAAATAGTTTTTACAGATTCCGATGAGAGCTTGTTTGGAAACTCTTTTCAGAATAGCTTTTACAAATTTCGAGGCAAAACATAGGTTTTGGAAAATAGATTTTACAAATTCTGAAGCAAAATCTAGGTTTTGAAAAGTGATTTATGTTTGGACGGTTATTAGCTTTTACGGATTCCGAAGTAAAAAAGTGGGTAGAAAAGAGAAAAAAGAAAGAATGAAAAGTAGAAAAGAGGAAATAGAAGAAAGAAAAAGTAGGAAAGAGGATAGAGAAATAAGGAAGAAAGAGGAGAAAGAAAGAAGGAAAAAAGTAGGAAAGAGGAAAAAGTAGGAAAAAGAAAACATAGGTTTCAAACTGAGGTTTTGTAACCAAAATAGTTTTTCAGAAAAAAATTTGTACTTAGACAAAACCTAGGTTTTGGGTCAAAACCTAGGTTTTGAAACAAAACCTAGGTTTTGAAACCAAACCTAGGTTTTGAAACCAAACTTAGGTTTCACAAGTATCTTCCAAACAAACCCTTATGTTTTTGAATTTATTGGCTTTTACGTATTCCGAGACAAAAAAGTAGATAAAAAAGAGAAAAGAGAAAGAATGAAAAGTAGAAAAGAGGAAAAAGAAGAAAGAAAAAGTAAGAAAGAGGAAAGAGAAGAAAGAAAAAATAGGAAAGAGAAAGAAGGAAAAAAGTAGGAAAAAGAAAAGAGAAAGAAGGAAAAAAGTAGGAAAAAGGAAAAAGTAGGAAAAGAGGAAACCTAGGTTTCAAACTGAAGTTTTGTAACCAAAATAGCTTTTCAGAAGATTTTTTGTACTTGAACAAAACATAAATTTTAGGTCAAAACCTAGGTTTTGAAATCAAACTTAGATTTCAGAATCATTTCCAAATAAGCCATTAATGTTAGCCGGACTTTCTTTCTTATATATATATATATATATGCCATTATAATCTTTACCTTCTCCTAATCGTCAACTCTCCGATTCCCCGCAACGGAAATTTCTTTTTCCTAAAAGGAAATCCAAATCAAAGTAAATAAATTATAAAATTTGAAAGCAGCCTGTCTTATCTTGCCTGTCAGTGTTACCATTCCATAAAACAGCATATTAGAGTGACTCCATAAAACAAATATTCAATGTGTTATAAAAAAAAATCAAGGTTAATACAATTTCTTGTGCATAAAATTTACCCTCATTTTGAATTCAGTTCCTCAAATTCAAAATTAATAGTTTTAATTTCTTTAAGAGTAAAATAGTTTAAATTTTTATTAGATTACAGAAAATAATATTTTAAATAAAATGAATATTAAGTAATCAAAATGATTGTTTGACAAAAAAAAAGGTAATCAAAATGATTGATTGTAAACTTGAGAGAACAAAATTATATTAATCCTGTATAATAATCCTATTAAGATTTAGGGCTCGTTTGGTTCCAAACTTAGGTTTTCTCTTTCATACTCTCTTTTTACTACTTTTTTCTCTTTTCTCTTTCTTACTTTTTCTCTCTTTCTCTTTTTTACTTTCCTCTTTCCTACCCACTCTTTCTTAATTTTTTGCCTCGGAATCCGTAAAAGCTAAATATAAATCACTTTTCAAAATTTAGATTTTGCCTCGAAATCTGTGAAACCTAGGTTTCAAACCTAACTCCCAAACAAGCTCTTAGAAATAGGTTGACTACGAAAATAGAGAAAACGAGGAAGATAAACCTGGAAAACGGTTGGCTTGTTCGAATAATACAAGGTAAATTCCAAACACAGCTTCGTTATCCAAGTGAGCTCAAGATTTCGAGGAAACAAAACGCAGGCTTCTGTTTCCTCTGGGCATAAAGTTACATGGCCACCAGGTTTAACATTGTTGAACACTGAGCACAACAAATGTTTCTGTTTTTGGACGGACATGGCTTTATCGTCCTCCAAAAGCTTTGAACCCATACTGAGGAGCTAGCTTCCTCATGGATTACCGTGCTGTTTGGATTAGTATGTTTTTCAAGTATTTAACTATCGGTCACGCTGAAATTCACATCATTTAATTACCCCATGAATTTCCTATAATCGCAAAAAGGAACATTCTCCGAAGTCATAACAGCACAAAATTCTCAATCCGGACTGTTGATTTGCTACAGATAGCAGCATTAATTTATTTTTCCACATATAATCAGTACGTCAATGAAAGAAGAATAATTTTTTAAAGATTATCAGCATATGAAAATTTGATAATCCGGAAGTTCGGATCCAACGTTAAAGCAGTTCACATCGACAGCAACATCCCCAAGATCATCTGCACCGAGGTGGCATAACACAATCAATTCATCCTTCCAAAACCAAATCTCAAGCTATCCATCTTAATAAATAATCAACGAATATATGAGAACAAAACCTTCATATATGGTCCGTGCAAAGTTTACGTAATCAGGTATTAGATCTCTGTATATGATTCCATCAGGCCGCGCATCCAGCACCACAAGAACACCTGTGCAATGATTTTAAATCAACATATATTATTAGTAGTAGTATTATTATTATCCATCTCAAAGCACAAGATCAATTCCTGCATAACCTGAACAGAGAGAAAAATACAGGTAAGACAAAAAAGGGGAAAAGAATCTTAGCCAAACATCTAACAAAAACAATTTACGTAATCAGGTATTGGATCTCTGTATGAGATTGACACAGGAAAGCGTATTTATTCTAGGTTGCCATGAACTCTGACATTACTGACTTGTGAATTAAAAACGGAAACGCCTAGATCAGCTTAGATGGTTAGCCACCATAGTTCAGGCTTTTAGTCATATGCTTAAAACAAATTCAAAATTTGAAGAGTTAAGGCAGCTTGGCTGGATAGTACCTGGTGCCTCCCAAGATTTGGTGGAATTGTGAGGCAATGGAGCCAGCCAGAGAATATTTCGCAGGTTCATTGAATCATCATATTTCACTTTGGACCCTGAAAATAAATTGTAACAAAGGTTTAAGCATTAGCAGATTGTCAGTCAATCACTTGTCTTCAAAATTTTTACATTTTCATTTTAATCTGTGGAAGCATTTATAGGATTTGAAGACATGCAAAGAAGCGTAAAATTTTGGTTTTGCTAATCTACCTCGCTGGCAAAATCCCAAGTTGTATGGGAAAACTTCTTTATCATATTCTGGGTACTCCTTAGCGTGGAATCTGCCAAATGTGATGTTCCAAAATTAAGCTCAAAAATTGAATCACGTTTTTAGATACACTGTAAATCAGCATAGAAGAGAAGTCACCATTAAACAGAATAGAATAGAAAAGCAGGCATACTGTGATAAACATATCAACTTACAAAATGCCAAGTCTTCCAGAATCTACAGCTAGAAATAGGTGGCCATGAAATAGATCAAAACGGTTCAATTTTACATTCAATCCAATAGATGGACCCCGATCAACGATGACATCAAACAGAAATTTTAGATACCAGTTCAATTCCTGCAATTCGTTAGTGAAATTCAAAAAGAAGTGAAATTCGTTAGTGAAATTCGATAGTTATTATGAATATTATTTTGTTCTTTATCTTTTCCAAAAAGAAGTGAGGTTCTGTTACACCAACCTCACCGATAAAGCGTCTGCCGTATGGTGTTCTACTGAGCTCACATCGACTTCCCTTCGATCCTTCAATATCAGGAACCTTGCACACAACACTAAAGCCATTATTTCACTAACCACCAAATACTGCCATTATTGCACAACACCATCGCATACTCAGTTGTCCAAGACAAATGAATCCAATGTGTCGCATCAAAAGGGCTTCCACCTGAGAAATTAAACCACCATCAACAAAGGTTAAAGAACAAGCAAACTCACGGGAATTATGGTTGGATCCAGAAGGCGTTGAATAGCCGCCGCATCACCA
>JANTPZ010091731.1:0-16124 GCA_025593235.1 Vachellia pachyceras
ATTGTAACGTTGACTTTGATAGAGATGTAGGTTGGCGTTCTCTGATCCGTTACCAGATGTTGCTGTTTTTGAGATGTTAGTTGCCTAAACTGAAAACTTCTCCAGAAATTTCTCTTGTTATTGACTGCTGTATATGAGTAACAAATCTAATTTTTATACCCCATTAACTTTCTTCCCAGCCATTACTACATTTGCCATTGTCATTATTGTATACTAATCTGATTTCCTGTCGAAGCCCTCCATCTAAAATACTCGAGAGTAGAGAAAAATAAATAAGCTTCAAAGTGTAATTTGGGCCATTACAATCTTCAAGAGATGATATTCGAAATATTCAAAAAGATTACATATTCTCATGCTCTATAGAATTACAGAGAAAGTGTTATTCCGCTTTTAACACTCGATTTACTTAAAATTTTACATGTGGACAATCACAAAGACCCTTCAAACAGTAGGGGATTAAATGGTAAAAAGCAAACATGAAAGACTACCTTGCACCTTCATCTTGCCAAAAAGTTTTCGGGGTTTTGGAGCAACACCATTACTAGAATGCCCTGAGTTCTGCTTCACCATCAGTTCCTCCTCTGATTGTAAAAGAACCTGCCGCAATCTACAATTCAAAGAAATGGAATCACAAATAAGATCAAAACTGATAAAAAATGCAAAAAAGTGTATAGGAAAAGTAGTAGCTGAATATTGTCTTTAATAGAATTGATGACATCAAGTGGTCGAAGGAAGGAGTCCATGCGTTGCATTGCCCAGGCATAAAGGCAAAGACGCACACAAGCATCATATGCAATCATAGATTGCCACGGCCCAAGAGCGCTGGAATTTATTTAGATAAGAACCTTTAAATGAACAAGAAAACCAGGAGAAATTATTCGCCGCCCTTAGTGTGTCCTTCACAACGCTGGGTTTACCAACTGGTAGGGAAGAAAACTGTGAGCAAGGAAGCAGAGACTAGAAACGCTGACTAAGGAAAGGAAACAATCGATGAAGACGAAGATCCGGAAATCAACTACAAGGACAACGGACAGTGACAATGGAGGTCAAACACAAGCAGCCAAGCACCCGTGAGGAGATCCGTTGCCTAGATCAGTGAAAGGAGGAGGAATTTATTTACCAACTGAAGGGCATGTCAGGCTTTTACTAACTGCAATATATAACAAAAAAAAAAAAAAAGTCCCATGGGACCTGACACTAATTATGAGAATCTTTCGGAGATTTTTGTGGTTAAACATCTTTGTTTGGGACTTGTGTAGCAATTTCCCTGCTAAAGTATATTTTTAGTCTTTTATTTTTGTGTTAGTTTTTATTTTAGTCCTTTAAGTTTAAAAAGTGCACTGCCATTCCCTCAAGCTTAATGCCGTTAGTATTTCTTAACGGAAATTGCTGACTCATCAAACTTAACGTTGTTATTTTAAATCTTTTTTATTTTACACAATTTAAAATATCACATTTATTATATTATTAAATTAAAATTAAAATGTGAGCATGCTTTGTCAACTATTTATTGCACAGTTATTAATTAAATTTGATGAGTCAGCAATTTCCGTTAAGAGAAACTAACGGCGTTAAGTTTGAGGAATTGAAAATGCACTTTTTAAATTTAAAGGACTAAAATAAAATCTGAAAAATATAAAGAACCAAAAGAATATTTTAACCTTTTTTTCTTTACTTTAATTTTTCCCTTTTAGTATCTCTTTCTCTTGCCACTGTATCATATACAGCTAATTTGAAAAAGACATTCAGACAAAAGTTAAGATGAAATTATTTCCACACTTGTCTCAAATATTATAAATTATATTGAATAAGTAGTTTCTATCATTATTTCAAATGGGCACGATAAAAGTATACCTAATATTGATGCAACTCAAATTTATTTCTCTCTTTAATTTTGGTGACACCGAATCATTATCTATAACAAAAAAAGAAAATAATGAAATTTAATTTTCTTAATTTTCAAATATATTCTTAAACAATGTGATTTAATTGGAATATATAATTTATATGTAATAAAAAATAGCAGTTATAAATAATATTGAAATAAGCTCTTTTATGTTGGCAAAAAAAAACAAAAGAAAAGAAATAAGCTCTTTTAGCTCCACTCCATTCTTGGCTTCAGTGCTTACTCCACACTAGAATAATCAGAAAGTCAATATTGATGAACTAAATGTTTGTAGCATTTTTGAGTTCTTTTGGAATTAATCATACTTATTTTTGCATCCAAGAATTGTTTATGATGTCAAACGCATATTTATAAAAATGTTAATGGGTATATTTACACGTTAACTCACTTTTTTTTACTGAAAATATTCTTATAATTGTATAGAGATTTATTTGCAATTTTTCTTATCTATTAATGACAAAATTTAAGATCTTTAAATGGAAGGGTGACATTGCACCAATTTTTCTTCAATGGTCATTTACCATTAAAAGCATAATTTCAATTCTGTCCTTTAATACTGTAATAAAATATAAAATTTTCTTGGGACTTCTATTATGGGACTATAATGAAATTCTCTAATTAATAAAAAGGAACATGGAGAGAGCCATCATCATCATCAATTATACTCAACAAAACCCAAATATAAAGATACAGTTATTTATTTAAAGGGAAAAAAATGAACTGATATTTCATTTACTAAACACATTTCACAAATGTGGCAGAGGACGTTTGTGAAAATACAATAGGAGCTTGCACCTCAATCTTCATTTCACTAAACTTGAGGGCCAATATGGGTTTGGATAACATCACGCATGTGCTCATGTTGTGCTCATCCTCTTCTTTGTCATCATTTGCTATTGTAATACTTCCCTTTGAAACTCTCAATGGTTCCATTGCTCAGACCCTACATTTCAACAGTTCATTGGAACATCAAGTTGTGTGATACTATCTCTTCTGATTATTACTATAAGAGACGACTTACTTCTTTTGGGAAGATTCATGAAATTAATTAACTAATATGTTTATCATTTTTCTCTAAATTAAATTTTTTGATTTATAAACTTACATGTAATTTAATTAATTTAAAACCTGGTTGACTTTTTTACGAATTTAAAAAAGATAAATAATTACTCAATTATAACATAAATTCTGAAATATTTGTATATATTATTAGATTATACATCAGTCAGACAAATCAGTTTGCGAAAAATGAAAATTATATCAGTAAATTAGTTTCTTTAATATCTAAAATGGAGTCAACCGGATTTTATATTAAACACCGGAGATATTTATTTAACTTTTTTAATCTCTAAAAAAATAGTCAACATGTTCTTATATTAAGGATCGGAGATAGTGTATCATATTGGAGGCGAATACATATGCAAAAGTAGAGAGGAGGAGAAAGCAAACCTACATTCAATGTGGCAAGAGTACTTGAGTAAGTTAGGGTTATACTCTATACCCCCACTGCAATGTTATATAACAAATAGATCATTAGTCGAATTCTAAAATTGTGAAGACTTTGAAGTAAAAACAGATGCCTCAATTAGTTTTACCTAAAACTAGGAAGTGACATTCTGATTGTTGGACCCATCCATTGCTTTACACCCCAAATAGATCATTAGTCGAATTCTAAAATTGTGAAGACTCTGAAGTAAAAACAGATGCCTCAATTAGTTTTACCTAAAACTAGGAAGTGACATTCTGATTGTTGGACCCATCCATTGCTTTACACCCAAAGTAGGTACTGCTATATATATATAATATCATAAAGCCTCATCCAGATTAATGACCATATTTGTAAAAGAAAAAAATAAAGAGACATTCAAGGCATCAAATCTACTGACCAGCATTTGCTAGAGTGATATTACACAAATCAGGGCTCTTGATTTCGGTTATTTGAACATTTTCCATTTTGTTGCAGGAAGAACTGTGAATTCCCATTGTGTCCAAGAACCCACTCTTCCTTGTAACTGCTGTAATTTTCTATCTCAGGGGACATAATAACTTTAATCAGGTTTTGATGAGACTGTTCACATATGTTTTTTTTCCTTTGGATAGTTAAATTCTGAAACCAAACCATTATTTACCCAAAGATATCAAAACGTTACTCATTTTTATGTAAAATCTAATTATCTAAACAAACACGGGAAAAAACATTTGAGAAGAATCTCCAAATTGAGGGGCAACCAACACCGCATCCCAGTTTTAATACTGCACATCTTGTAACTAACCTGAGGTAAACAGATAAGATGTAAAATGTCCTTACATCATACCAACAAAGATCATACTAAAAAAGAGTGAAGTTTTGTTGACTACATATTTATTAACAATATGTTTGCGTGTACATTCGCAAAAATAAATATATAAGTTGAATAAAGGATAGATAAATCTAGGAGATTCGATTCGAAGAGTAAGCATGAGAATTAAAAAAAGAGGATTGATACATAGTGACAATCTATATAAGAAAATATTCAAATAATAAAGCCAAACCTAAACTTACTTTGGAAAACCTAGCCACATGACTTGGAAGGCCCACCTCCTACAAAAAGTAGAGCTGAGTAAATCATATCAAAAGGTGATGTGTGTGGTTATATGAATATGGATGTAAATGCAACCTTGCGTCCATGATAGCAAGCTTGATCATTGTTCACAAACACTCGTGTAGCCCATCTGTCGTTCATAAACTGATATTGAAAACGTGATCGATATAATTATCCCAACATGTGAACATGTATAAAAGTGCCTTTATGTCCGCCACTAGCTTCTGATCTGAACAGGTAATCTAATCTAATTAACTACTAGAAAGTGGGTTTCAGATTCCCTCTCTCTTTCATCATGCAGCAACTCACACCACTTGCACAAAACTGTTGGCTGCCAAATGTAAGTCTTAGCTTTTTAAAGATGGATTCCCATCCAAAACCATGTCCGTTAGCAACAATGTTATCTGAAAATTTGTTAGGAGTAATTTTACTTTGAAAGTTTTAAAATTGAATGTTAACATTTTTAATGGTAAAGACAAAAAAACCTTCAGGATAAATTTGCACTTGTCATAATAAATAGACGATCCAGTGCACAAAGCTCTCACCAATGAAAAGACTTTTTTCAAGATTAGAACCCATGACCTCCAAATCACATTATAACAACATAACAATTGTGCCTTACCGTTCCAGGATCCACAAGGATGATGAAAACAATGAATAATATTTGAAGTAAAATATGTGACATAGATATAATCTAAATGCAGAATTACAATAAGAGGAGGCAATAACATATATATTATAGAAACATACGCGCAGGATGTTGGGCGGTTCCAAACAATTCCGGCGATCACCACCAACTGGCAAACATTACAAACCAATGATGTTGATATCAGTAAACATTAGTTCAATCAATTATACCATATTGACCATACGACAGAGGAATGATAAAAACGAGTCCCGACTGTCAAATTATTTGTACTGTACCATAGGATAACATCTAATAGAATGATGTAATGAATGCAATAATATTGTTTATATTCTTGTATTAATTTCCAGAGTACGAATATGCATGAGTCCAATGATGTGCATATAAGGACTCTGCAGAATAGAGAACATTGGACAAAAAATATGATTAACATATTGAATTTCATAAAATTATGGATGATAATTTCCAGAGTAAGAATTTGCATAACCTCATCGAATACACCAACTGGACTGTCCTCATAATTGGCGAGAAAGAAACCACCTAGTGTATATCTGCAATATGACAATTATTATACACAATATCAAATCCCACAATCTCTTGAATGCGTTTTGACTTACAGCAGCAGAGCAATTTCACTCAAATTAGCTACATACCCAAACAATTCAACTAATCTGAATTCTTTTGGAATGCATGCTCGAGCTTTTTCTGCTTTCACAAGATGGAGCTGATACACGGCACTGAATAACATGGAGTGTGTGTTAGGATTAACGGTGCCGAAAATGATTTGTACTGTTTGAGTTTTGCAGACTTTAAGTTAGAGTATATATGATTAGATATGCTCTAAAAAGTGAGTTTTTTTTTCCAAAAAAACAACATTAATATTAAAAAAATATTGAAAAATTACTGTATTCATTTCCATTATTCTACAGGTGATGTGATCTTCCGTGAAGAATGTAATCTTCAAGTGAAGGACGACGTGGTGCTTTGTGAACGGGGCATAGAGGAAAAGAAATTCACACCGCAACAGCAATGAACCTAGAAGAAAGGAGCTTCATGGTTTGTGGCACTTTTTACCTAACGCTATCCCAAACAAATAAAACTTGAACCCCTCCCCTAACGACAAATTATCAAACTTTTTTTTTTTGCCAGAACTACAAATTATCAAACACACAAAGGAAATAGAGAATAATAACTTGCCTGCCTTTGAATTTCCAAGGAGGCTCACCATATCCAGACGAAAAACTTGATTTTCCGCTGTCCATGAGTCCCGAATTGAATTATCAGAAAATGATTTGATCAGAGAAAAGGAAGCGGCATTCTTTTGGGTAACCATGCAAGCAAAGTTTTTGAGAAAAATGCAGCTGAGGGAAGAAGCAAAGGAAAACGAAATGTTTGATTTGTTGTGGTTTGGTTAAGGAACGGGGAAAATGAAGTCTGTGGGAGAGTGAAGGAGAAGAAGACGAGAGAAAAAGAGAGAAGGAAAAATAAAGGCATGAATGGACCGAAATGGTTAGGTTTTATCATGTGCGAATTATAAGGACCACACAACGGCCTAACGTTTGGCGGCGCCAAACAATAAATTAACTTCGCCAAAAAAAAATATCAACTTGCCAAAGTGGAGTGATGGTGAGTGTGAGTGTCTGTGTGCGTGTGTGTGTGTGTGTGTTTTGGGCAGTGTTTCATTTCTTCTCCTAATTTTGTGGTAGCTAGGTTTTGTGAGGCGATTGTGAGGGTGGATTTCTTCTGCGAAGATTTCAAAATATCTAAGGTATGGAGGTGGACATGGGGGAGAATCGGGAAGATAAAGAGGCGAAATATGGGGGACAACTGTTACTGGTAGGGAAGTTCGTTATGATGAGTCTTCAAAATTGTCGGCGGGTTGGTGGATGCGAAAGAGGATGAAGGGTTCTGGGGATCATCAAAAGGAAGATTTTTTGAATCCCCTCTTTAAGATTCACTCCCCTTTCTCTAAATAAAAGCCAATACCATTTCTTCTCCATTCCTGATCTCATTCCCATCTCCGATGCCTTTCGACAGCTTCTCCAACAAGAATCTCGTCTTCGGAAATCTAAAGACAAAGTCCGATAACAAGGTTCATCATCATCTTTTTTCCTTTAGGTGAAATTTAATTGGGACCATCGACACTTCATACTTCCTTTAAATCTTATATTTCTTTGCTTTCGTTATATGATTTTTATCAGTTGCCTGGCAACAATGCGTTCTTTGCCCCTTTTACCATTTTAAGGTTTTCCCATATAGTTGATTTTCGAAAGATGTCCAATGGGGGCATAATTAAGCTGTTGACATTGAGTAGTTTATTCTATAAATTTTTTTATTAGTTGTAGTTGGGAAAAACACAGTTCATTTTGTAATATATAGCAGATGAGGGGGGTTGTTCTGAAAAGCAGAGGTATTGGTGCGGCTGTTACTAGGGATGACTTTCAGGGGAAGGTTTTGTCTATGTCGTCCTCCAGTAATCCAAGTGACCACTGCAGTAGCTCTTCGGCGTCGACGCCAAGCCATTCTGATGTTGAATTGTCTTCTGGTGAGAGAGCTTTGTGTATTACAATCTGTTCAGTTTCCTTAATTTAATGTTGTGAATGAATTATCGAGGGATCTGGTGTACATTAGAGTTAATGACGTGTAATCTATTTAGCCGAACTCGCACAGTGGGATAAGCCATTGCTGCTGCTACTGCTGTTGTGAATGAATTCACCAAAAGCTTCTCATATTTGTGCTGTCTTTGGATTACTCCTGTGGGAGAAATTGCATTTATGTTGTCTCTGTTGTTGGTTTATTGTTATTCTTCTGCCTTCGCTATTCTCTTTTTATGCTCCACTAAGTACCTCATTTACTCTAACCAACTCCATAGAAAAATTCAAGGAGTTACCCCTCAAATAATGCTCTGAGCTTTTCAATTTACTATCAATTTGTATTTTTCACACAGTCAGTTTTAGCATCGTGATTCCTATCAGTTTATGCATATTGTTCAATTTTAATTTAATTGAGAACAAGAAGTGTTGTGGGTGGCTTAAACAAAACTATGATTTGGATGGTTAAAAGCTATTTTAGAATTTGGACGGTTGTCTTGGAGAACAAGAAGTATTGTTCAAATGAACTCTAACCATGGTTGCAAAAGTGTTCCCACACACAGTGATCAAATTCCCGAACCCCACTGGTCTGTGTTGTTAGGCTAAAGAATCTCTTTCATTACGTTTCAATGTAGATTTCATATAAAACTTTCGAGCTTGGGCAGTTAAGTTTGAAGTTTACATGATGTTATTGGTGGATATCTTGAGTTCTCTCTTTTTTACTCCAAAATCTTTTTGCTGATCTGAAATCTTTGTCCCATTGGTCTTTTTTGTTGAACATAAGTTCATTGTAAAGGAGAAAGTTTTTGGATGGTTCGGTTTTCATAACTGGTGCTGTGAATGCTGCATCTGGATCTGCATATGTAGAGCTTGGTAACACTAAGGTCATTGTATCTTTGTAAGTGAATCTTTTACTTCATGTACTTGGCTATACCAGATGGCTACTGCCTGTGCTCTCTGGCTGATAGATGTTTGCATTCTATAATACAGGTTTTGGCGAAGGAGAGTAAAGAAGGCCATGATGAGTGACATATGAGGTCTAAATTGCAAGATAAGCTTTACAGTATTTGCAACTCCAGTTCATGGTCAGGCATGTAGAATAATTTTAGATTTCCATTATGTTACTTTGGCTTTCCCTTTGATGTCTCAAGTGGCAATTGATATTCAAGTATATTTGATCTGGTAGCAGAGATCATTTGATTGTAAATGAAGCTCATGGATCAGTTTATTACCATATTTTTAATAGTTATTAGTTTGTTTTCTGTTACAAATAATGAAGAGATATGATTTATAAATATTTCAGTTGAATAAAGATGTGTTAGGATGATTGTTTAATTATCTTATTGTAATCTCTGCTTATAAATAGGCTGGCCTTTATAAAGTTAGCCATTGAAAAATAAAAATGTCAATTTGTTCATTTGGGCTTTGGGGCCAGTGTGGAGGTTTCAGTAGTGTTGGAAACTTTTCGCTAGACCACTGTGAATGTTTCTGCATTGGTACTTGAATGTGGTGGTAGTAAGTTGGTAGTTTCATAATGTTGCTTCTACATGACCATTGCTTTACCTTGGTGTTAGTAATTTTTGTGTTGCCTCACCCGATCTTTGTTAGTTCTTCACTATTACAAATGAAAGATCTGGTGGGGGGAGGGGGTTTTGGCTGAGGCGAACAACTAGAGTTAGCGACTGGAACTAGAGGAGGACTGGTGGCGAACAACAATGTCGATGAGTGGCGTGGACGCTGGGGCGTGAGTAAACGGGAAGCAGCTCGCCCTCACGCTTACATGACTCACACCAGAGCAAGACGCCACCAGCTGATCCAAATCCTTTTTGGGAATTTCATTGGGAGAAATGAGTTTACAGATTTCGAAGTATTTTATAGATTTTGATATGTTTTTATGGATTTCAAAATGGTTTATATGGATTTCGAGGTGATTTTTATCGAGATGGTTTTTATTTTTACTTGCATCCCCGTCAAAAAAATGAGTTTCCAAGTAAACACAAAGTTGGGGTTTTGCAGTTTTTTTTTAAATTTTTATGGGGCATACTAGCGGGGTTTACCCATTCCTGCCGGTTTTATTATTCGCATTTAATATTTTATAAATCTTAGTTTTATTATGTAGTGCAGCCATGAATCATATAGATGACGTTTTAACCGTTTAAATTTATTTATTTCTATTTATCATAATAATTTTATAAAATAATTAACCTGAACCGTTCATTTTTTTTTGTATGATATTCGAAATGGGATTCTAAAAGGGAAATGAGGAGGAAAAGTGGAAGCGAAAAAAAAACCTGTTCTTCGCTAGTGTTACTCTAGAAAGGGTGAAGGAGCAAGGGAAGGGCAGGGCAAGGCTGCCCCAGTAGAGGAAAAAATAATCCACACTAACTTGTTTTCTCATTTAATTTTAGCATTTATTTGTCTTCATATTCAAAACTTGAGCAACAATGAACATAAAATTATTAAAATATAATTAGCATTTTTCCCGAATATATGAAAATATATACCTAATCCCTTTGCTATGATAAAGTTAAATTATAAGTTTTCAACAAGTTGTTGGTTGAAGTAGTAAACAATCTTACCCACATAAAGAGAATAACTAGAAGGGCTCCTTTGGAACCCATTTTTTAAATCTATATTTTGTTTTAGTGCTCACATTTTTAAAACATAAGTTTTGTATCAAAACTTAGGTTTGAAATATAAGTTTAAAAAAACTATTTTCATATCAAATCACACCATCTTAATAAATTTTCTATGTCCTCTTTTTTCTTTCTCTTTCCTCTTTCGTACTTACCTTTTACCTCGAACTCTGTAAAAGTCAATAACTTCACAAACATAATTATCTTTCAAAACATAGATTTTATCTCGGAATTCACAAAAGTTATTCTCTAAAAATCTATTCTTCAAAATCTAATTTTTACCTTGAACTACATAAAAGTTACTCTTAAACAGATTTTCAAACAAACTCTATACCATTGCTGACTCATTAAAAAAAGTGAAATTGTAAACTTCTTAAAAAATAATTAAAGTTCAGGTGCCTAGGTGGGTTGGTCCGACTGGTTGACAAGGGGAAGGCAAAGCGCCGCGTACCCGCCAGGTCTTGGGCTCGAACCCTGGGAAGTCCCCTTCTGGGGGTGACCCCGGATTAGTCTGGGTCCGAAAGGATCCGAGATACCGAGGGATGAAATGCCCTTTCCCACTCAAAAAAATTAAAGTTCAGGTCAAAAATTAAAAAAAGAAAATGAAGATGAAGATGAAATGAAATGTGTCACTTGTCTTGATCCAATGCAACTGAGTACAAATACCCGTAATTTAATTGGGACCTCTTAGCTTTGTGGATATTTAATTGTTATTTAATATCTATATAAATATTTTCCATAATAATTTTTCATCCTTAAATTATATCACAGTTAGTAGATAAATTGATATCCGGTTTAAACAAGTTATTTTGATTCAAATATAGCGGAATTTTATTTTTTTTCTTATTATCTCTTAGAGCGAGATAATAGCTCATGAAATGGTCTCTCTTCAAATTAGTCTGTGATAAAAATGACTTTTTCTTAGATTTTATTCCCAACATATAGATATGTCTTGGCTTATTCTCTGGAAAAAAAATATCTATCAATAATAACTTTAAATTACTATTTTAATTGAAACTAAAGAAATCACATAAATCTAGTAAAATTTTGTAAGTTAAAATTAATTATTTTTACCAAGGGCTTAAGGTTTCTTTTTTTTAAAAAAAACTGTGGGAGACTGATTCAAAATTAAGTGATTACACCTTCCTTAGTTATAGGTATTAATTTTTATATACATAAGTTAGCAATTTATAAAAAAAATGTTTTAAAAGACTCGCACATTTTCTAGATCCAACTTCCATTGCTAATAACATTTTATTGATAAAAGACTTATTAAGTCTTGGTATTCATTAGGCAATTTAGTAATGAAAAATAAAGGATTAAATACATAATAAATTTTATATCAATGAGTAATTTGTAAAATCAAGTAATTTAATCTGAAACATAATGTATTATTCATGTTTCAATTGAAGTGAATTAAATTCAAAATTATTAATTAAAAATGCAATGAAATCATGTTCTTCGAAGTAACAAGAACTTTTTTATTTGAAAATTGATGTTGATTGATTTAAATTCAATTATAAATTAAAAACCTTAATAAAAAATATTTATTGAAGTTTCACTTGAATTTTAAATTTTAAGTCAATAGAAAAGTGTCAAGTAACAAGAAGAATGGCTGATTCTAGTAGACTTAAGCAAATGCAATTGTGTTGTGGAGGACAATGACAAAGCATGGAAGTCAAAATGATAATTAAAGAAAATTTCTCGGCTAAATATTTTGGCCCCACCCCAACCAGCTCTAATTTAAATTATTAAAAAACTTTACACTTTATTTCATTTTGCGATTCTGCAATTTTTTTTGAAAATTTACTATCAGATCTCAAATAACCCAATTAATAAATAAAATGTCTTAAAGATTGATAAAATTACTATTAGGTCCTAGCAGTATCTGGTCTAGCAAGCTACCGCTAGGACCTGATGGCAATTTTACCAAATTTTAAAACATTTTATTCATTAGTTCTTCTATTAAGACCTGATAGTAAATTTCCTTTTCTTTTTCTTCTGTAAATCTAAACAATAATCACACATTCACACCCAATTGCAAAAATTCCAAATTGATTACTGACATCTGCAATATAAATCACACAAAAGAAACTTCAACTTCACAACTCACTTTCGATTATAATGAAAACATTAAGCCAACTTAGTCTTTAACAAACAACAAAGAACGTCAAACGATCTAATCATCCTCAAAGATGATGTTTCAAGTGTTATTTGAAGTTGTAAAAGGAGGAACCTTTTCCTCGTTAAGTTCTTTTGTACCTGCCACATATAATGAAAAACAAGTGTTATCTTAATTGCACTTTAGAAAAAAAAAATAATATTGATGGGATTAATAAGCAAATATGCTTGTTGATAAATATCAGTTCATGGAAAACCAAGAACTCAATTGCAAATACAAACAAGAGCTTGAACATTCATTGGAAGAGGACAACTTCGATACTTGGCAAAGTTGTATAGACGTGGTCTGTTGTTCTAAACTTCAAATGTGGTTGCTTTCTTTGCCATCTTACTTGAATTGTCTTGTTCTACAGACAATACATGGTTGTTGATTTGATTATCCACGTTACCATAATCAACGTATGTTTTACTAAGATTCGCATTATTATCAACCTTTTGGTTTATAATTTACACTAACAAAACACTTCATTGCACACAAAAAAAAAACAGAACAATTTCATATTATAGACAAGCCAAATAGAGCTATAAACACTTGATAAGTCTCAAAGAACATAAAAGGACAACCAGAATCATATATAGGTATAGACTAATTACAAGTATAACTAATCAACTACAAACTATTGTGCGTAAATTTATATTTACTAAGTAATTTGCAATATGTATGATACTCCATGATTAATCTTCCTCCGAATAGGTCCTAGGAAAAAAACAGATTGAACACTTGAATTCCAAAAAAAAAACTGATGAAAAAATCCACTGGATGGATCTCATAGTTGGAAGATCATAAAGACAGTCATAGAAATAGAATAAAGTAGAAGCAAATCAAATAAATTAAGCAATGCTCAACGAGAATCCAAAATGCAATGAGAAGTAAACGAGTTCATTATTGAAAGAGAAGATGAGAAGAAAACAAAATGAGTGATAACTTGAGAGACGAAGAGCATAGTTAATTATTGATAAAATTATGATTAGGTCTCAGCAGTAGCTGATCTAATTGTTATTGACGGCTGGTGAAGTTGTTAATGACAACTAGACCAGTTACTACTAGGACTTAATGATAGTTTTACTAATATTTATAACATTTTGTTTATTAATTCCTCTATTTGAGATCTGATTGTAAATTTCCCTAAAAATGTAGGCCAACCCACTAACATGCAGATCCAAGGGTACGGGCTATCATTCAGCTAGCCCTAACCTACCTTTATATGATGGGTTGGTCGGCCCAAACTGTTTTCTCATCCCTATAATTTCATGTATTTATTAGAAAAAAATCACTTTATGATGATGGGTCATTAGTAACCTTGTGTTATACGTTTGTTTATTATGACTTGAAGAGTTTGCACCAAAAGGCAACAACGACACATAACAAACAAAATTGAAAAATTATTAATGCTGGAAAGTTTTAAATGCCAACAATTTCTTCATCCCATTTTAGTTATCACTTAAATTGACATTTTCTTTTTTTTTCCCCCTTCTTGACCAAAATAGTAAATTTTGCAGCTAAAGGAATTAGGTACCATTTACTTGTACCACATTTCAGTCTACATACATTGATGATTTTGATTTTGCCCCTAATTCCGGTTATGTTCATGGATGCATACATAAGTTTTGAATATGAAACCATTGGTTAAGTTGAAATCAATTCATAACATACATTTTTTTAACATCTATCGTATCTATTAGAAATAAACAAAAATTATTTGACCTAAAAATGTAAATATGTTTATTACAATTTAACCTAATTTTTAATGTTAGGCGCTAAGACACTTCTTGATTAGAATTATACTGTGTATATTTGAGAATCCATTGGAAGAATGATTTAATACAAGTCGAGACAAGTATATATGAGAAATTTATCTCAACTTCTGTAAACGTAATTGACAAACATGTGCGTTAGAATTTACAACTTAGGGTATGTTTGGGAATCCGTTGGGAGAAAGGAGTTTACGGATTTAGAGAAGAATTTATGAATCTAAGAAAAATTTACGGATTTCGATATGATTTTTATGAATTTCAAAATGTTCTTACATATTTCAAAATGATTTTATCTTAACTTGCGTATACTTTTGGAAGAAGTTCTTCCCAAACATACACTTAGAAGTATGAGTTGGTCAATGCTTTTTTAAACAATGGAAAAAAAGAAGAAAAGGAAAATCATAGGCCGGTCACCGGTGACACTTGCCTCTTGGTGAATTGGACCAACTAATGGCATGCATGGCATTTTCGTAATAAAGACTAAAAAATGTGCCTTTTTGGTAACTTGAACCTTTAAAGCTCCAAAATTCTTGAGATTCCCCCTCCATTTTTATTCCATCCGCTCTCTTCCCAAATCCCTCGATCATCCTCCTATTTCTCTCTCTAAAATCTCCGTTAGAGAGAGAAAGAGAATCACACAGAAGTAGATGAAGAAGGAGGAGTACATGGACGATTGAGCCGTTGACTCTGTCTGCTAATCGGAGGGGAAGAGAGAGATAAGAAAAGGAATCGATTGCTGATGGAGGGGCGGCGATATGCAGTGTTGATGTGTGTGACACTCCTTAATCTTTACCTTTAGCTTCATTTTATATCCATTTGGAAGTAACTTTAGGCCTTTAGTGACTTAGAGTAACCAAAGAGTGAAAAATAAAATTTTCAAGTTTAGGGGTACTATTCACGTCACTATTCATAGATTTTTGTGCCAACTTTGAAAATTCGTAACTAATTCTAGAAAAATCGAAATTGAGTGCTTCCAATTTCTACCTGAAGCTTATAAGTTCCTCTATAAGGGAAAAATACTCATTAAGTCATTAGCTTTCCCAATTGAAACAGTTTAAGGCGTGAAAAAGCACTGTTCATTTGGCAAATTTTCATTTTTCCCAGATTTTCAGTAATTTTCTTCAAACTTTGGCTTATTTTAAAACTTGCAATGCCAAATATTTTGCTGTAAAATTGCAGCTCATTTGGAGTTCATTTGCCCTGTTTTGGAACAGGTCAAAGTTAGGCATTTGATTGACTTTACATTAAGACTTAGCCAACCTTTCCATTTTCAAACTTCATCTTTTCAAAACCCTAACTCCTAATCCTTTTTGAAACATGTTTGATCATTCATTTAGGAGTTCATGGCTATCATATATCATCCATACATGCATAGGTTTCACATTACATATTACATCATAATTACATATCCATGCTTAACAAATTCCTTGCTTTAAACTTCATAAACTTTCTCCTTAGGTGCACTTGTACCTAAAATGGTTAATGGGGGGAGGGTGACATTTGAGGAATCTCAGTAGCAAACTTTACAAACAATGCATGTAGGATAAATTCTAGTGCATGATATGCTTGCCTTACGTAGGCTCATGGTCACATAATGAAATGTTGCGTGCTCAATGTTTTGAGTAATATACTTATGGCCATAGTAAAAATAAAAACAAAGCTTCATTCATTCATACATGCTTCACATAATCTAGCAAAGCAATATAGCAAATCAATGCACCACATAAACATCACACACATACAAGTAAGTAAGTTCACTATCTTTTAGACTTTGCCTCCTCCTTAAGTACCTTGATCTTCTAACCATAACTTTTTCTTTGTCACTTT
>JANTPZ010091732.1:0-30254 GCA_025593235.1 Vachellia pachyceras
AAATGATCAAAGGTCATTTCTCTTAATAAATTCATATAAATATTATTACCTCATGTCCTAATTATAAGAGATAAATAAGGGATTCATTAGACCCCTCATGTCCTAAAAATTGTAATTAAATGATCAAAGGTCATTTCTCTTAATAAATTCATATAAATATTATTACCTCATGTCCTAATTATAAGAGATAAATAAGGGATTCATTAGACCCCTCATGTCCTAAAAATTGTAATTAAATGATCAAAGGTCATTTCTCTTAATAAATTCATATAAATATTATTACCTCATGTCCTAATTATAAGAGATAAATAAGGGATTCATTAGACCCCTCATGTCCTAAAAATTGTAATTAAATGATCAAAGGTCATTTCTCTTAATAAATTCATATAAATATTATTACCTCATGTCCTAATTATAAGAGATAAATAAGGGATTCATTAGACCCCTCATGTCCTAAAAATTGTAATTAAATGATCAAAGGTCATTTCTCTTAATAAATTCATATAAATATTATTACCTCATGTCCTAATTATAAGAGATAAATAAGGGATTCATTAGACCCCTCATGTCCTAAAAATTGTAATTAAATGATCAAAGGTCATTTCTCTTAATAAATTCATATAAATATTATTACCTCATGTCCTAATTATAAGAGATAAATAAGGGATTCATTAGACCCCTCAATTCACTTTGATTGTCTCCCAAATATATAATTTTTCCTTCAAAATATCCATATTAATTACACATAGTAAAGATGTTTCTATCAAATGGTAGCATAATGCACATGATTAAAAAATGATACCAATACACATTTTTTACTAATAATTAACTAATTTCTTAACATCCAAAAAATTAGCTATTTAACTCTTATGTTAAGTACATAAGGAATGAAGTAGTTCTAATATAATTGGTTGTTAGCAAATTTCCGTTGAGGTGAGTGATCAAGAGCAGAGAAATAAATCACTTTCATGATTTGTTCTGTGTTCTGTAGTGATCAAAGGGAAACAGATAGGAATGGTGCAAGTCATTGAACCAAATAATCTCCAAAGAAACATTCAAAGCCAGAAAGCGCACGGGAAACTTCCTCACACGAGTTTGATTGATATATAATAAGCACTTTTAACATTGACTGGCTGCAGAATTCCACTATCTGAAATTTAAAACAGGAACTTGGAAACATGGGGCCCTCTAATATCAGAAATTTAATTCCGTACTATCCCATTCGTAATTTTGAAATAACCAACAATCTCGTTCCAAAAACATTTCACAGTTCTCCTGCGACCTGAACCAAAGATGTTTCTTCTCATCATCATCATCATCATCTCCCTCTAGCTTCAACTCACTATATATATATATATATATATATCAGACCCTGCACCAGAAAGATATACACTCGTATAGTCAGATTGCGTGAAAAAAATGATTTGGAACGAATGAAATTAGATACCTAGGTATGCAAGGATTTTCGTCCTGAAGTTTCAGAATTGTTGATTCTCATAAAAATTCAGACGTTTCATTTTCGCTTGTCGTGTTAAAAATTAAGAACATAGAATTATATAATTAATGTGTTTGGATACCCGGACACAGATTTTGAGGTAAATATGTGAGAGGAGTTTTATCTCGGTAAGCGAAGGAATGGCGTTTGGATGCCCAAATGGGCTATATCCAAACAGAGCCAATATCTTAACGTCGTTATAAGAATGAGCAATAAGAGCAAGCTCACTGCTCCTAGGAGCAGTAGGAGAAGCAAGATTAAGGAAGATGAGGAGGAAGATAAAACTAATTAAACTCACTGTTGAAACTCTATATTGATGAGAGCAGCAGATGAATTAGCAATAGTCTGGAAAGCTTTCTGAGAGAGAACGATGGTTGTTCCGGTGGCGGATGGAGTGGACACGGTGGAGACGGCATAATCAACGATCTTGATCTGAATGCTCTGCTGCGGAATACAAGTCCTGGGTTTCTCTGCACTTATGCATCTCACCAAGTACTGCCTCCCACACGCCGCCCCATTATCCCATATTCCATCTCCGGCCGCCGCAAACAGGTTGCTCGATGGGAACTGTAAGGCCTCGCCGCCGTAGCACTCCGTCGCTATATATATGTATCATATAGAAGTAACTTCATTAGGTAATTAATCTTAATCATATCAATATAAACACAACGTAAATTTACCAGTTTAGAGAACGATCAGAGAGAACTTTGAAGGAAACATACGTAAATATGGAGGAGAGTATTGAGCAGCGGTACCGACATCAGCAAAGGAAGAGAAGGGAAGATTGATGACGAAGGTGAAGACCAAGTAGGGAGATATTTGCGTATGAGGCTTACACATTTTGGAAGGTGCAGTGACATGAAGGAAACTGGGGAATGCAATATAATATGGGGGAAACCACATTTTTATTTTTTTATTGGTTTTAATTTGTGATAGGGTGATATCTTGATATTTTTTTAATCAAATTTTCATAATTAAATTTCGTCGACACAATTTTGTCGCCTAACGTGGAAATGCAGATTCCTCAAGTGGAGCGTCTGACTAGGGTCCACGCGCTTGAGCCGTACAATAATATCATCAATCCTTAGGACCAATATAATGAAAATGGAACTGAAAATATGAAAATAATTTCACAAAATAATTATTTCACGACTCTCGTTATCATATGATTGATAAAATGTTTGTTCGATAAAATTTTCAAGGAGGTACTTGCATTAATATTATTATGTGGTTGTTTAAGAATCAATTTTCCCCCTTTGAATAGTATCATCCTTTGAATTCAAAATTTTAATAAAGTCAGCTCACTATTTAAGAAATGATAAACATACAACGTGGAGATGGGTGCTGGGACAAAAGATATTCAAAGTCAAGGTTGAAGAGCGACTGGCCGACTACCTCCCACCAGTACGCTTGACTTTGTTGGCTTTCTAAATTCAATGCTGCCCTGGATGAGCATGAGGCTGCCCAATGATTTGTGAACCATAAAGCAAAATGCAAAATCAGCCGTCTATAAACTCATTCTAGTCAAGCCTTTGCTTGCTTCTTTCTATGATTTAACCAAAACATCTTCCCCTTTTAGAAACAGTCATATTTAAGATATTTTCAGAGACTAAATGTAATCACGACTCATGGTACAGATTTAAACTTTACATGTTGAGAAACTACATATTTAGTTAAATCCCCGTTGTCCGACCTCTTATAATATTAACTTGCTTGGTCAGTCGTGTCATAGTTTGCATGTAAATGTTGCCTTCAACTCTTGAACATAATGCTCAGCATCTCCGAATTTCCTATCTGTATACTTAAAAAAAACAATGGGTTGAATCTGCCAACCTAACCGATTCTGAATCAGGTCCTGATTCAGAGTATTTTGCATTGAAACCTAAGGAATTAGCGCGGAAGAAGAAAGGGGGGCCCATAATGCTGAACTCCAAGCTTTCAAAAAAGAGATATGGAAGTACACAACTTTTGTCAGCAATACAAGCACTGAAAAAACGGCGTGAAGTGTAAAACCTTAGGTGTATGTCTCTCTGTTCATCTAGCCAAAGACAAGAGGCATAATGGAAACATTGAAATGTAAAATCACTTCCACAACTTCCGCAATGACATGTTTTTCTCGGTTTCCTTTTTCATGACCTTTGCTACAGCCATCTCAAAATCTTCCTGTGTTACGTGAACCCTCCTCTCCCTCAGAGCAAACATTCCAGCCTCCGTGCAGACCGCCTTCAAATACACAAGAAAACTCAATATTAGTTCCAATGGGACACAGCTTGAAGGAAGAGCATTAATTTGGTATAGACAATACATCAGAGTTGCCTTTTATATTGTCTGACACTTATTTTACAACAGTTGATCTATAATTGTTCTTTTGTCTCTCCTTAGTGTTTTGTTGCACTTTTCTCCGTTACCCAAAATTCAGACATAGCGCTTGAGAAATGCAACTCCACCAAATTTGGAAACTCACTTTAATATTATAAGATTTTGAAAACGCCAACAGTTTTCAGCAACAACAATCCATTGCTCAAACAGGAACCATTATTAAGATCACAGATTGGAGAGATCACAGATTGGAGAGCATCAAAATTAAAAAGATGAAATGCAACTAAAGAAAAAAAATACCTTCAGCTCTGCACCAGAAGCACCATTCATCTTCTCGGCGATTTTCTTCAGATCAATTCCACGCATCAAATTCATCCTTCTAGAGTGGATTTTCAAAATATCCAACCGAGACTACAGGGAATTCAAAACAATATCATGCTAAGAAAGAGGAATATTTATGAAATTGCAGTGTATTCACTCTTTCCACAATACAAATACACGACAATGATGTCACGAAAGCATCAATGCATACCTCTTCATTAGGGTTTGGAAATTCAATCTTCCGGTCAATCCGTCCAGGTCTAAGGAGCGCTTGATCCAGAATATCAATACGATTTGTTGCCATCAAAACCTGTAAATTAGAGACCTCTTCAGAACATAGCCAGTAACCATTCACTTGAATGAATAAGCTAGGTAAAGTGATTACATATGGGCTTATACACTACAGAAGCCTCATATATTCAGCACAGAAACAACACTAATCACCTTTACTAGTTGGTAGTTATTACATTATAGCACCATTCTGAAGCATCAGGCATTACCTTGATCTTATTTGAAGCTTCAAATCCATCCAGCTGGTTGAGAAGCTCCAGCATAGTGCGCTGCACCTCACTATCACCATTACCACTTCCAGATTCCATCCGAGCAGATCCAATGCTATCAATTTCATCCATGAAGATAATAGATGGAGCATGCTCCCTACAGAAAGAACATGGTTCTGCCATAAGATAGATGCCAAGTTGCCAACAGCCAACCAAGTCTAATGATGATAAAAAACAATGGATCACACAAGGCTTTTGCAATATTCACACCCCATTCCATTCATACACAACATTCAGCCTTAGAATTGTCTTCTGCCCAATGTCAAGGAGCCAAGTAGACAGCAGTCGTTATATGTTCTCTTTTGGGGTGGGATGACAGATGGAAGAAATTTAAGGAATCTCAGCGAAGAGACAAACCTGGCCATAACAAAAAGTTCTCTAACCATCCTGGAACCTTCTCCAATGTATTTCTGAACTAACTCAGAACCAGAAACCCTGATGAATGTGCAATCAGTGTGATGAGCCACAGCCCTAGCCAACAGTGTCTTTCCTGTACCGGGAGGCCCATACAGTAGGACACCCTGTGACATGTGAAGCAGAGTCAGCAAATAAGCAGACCAAAATGGGTGCAAGCATGCATGAGAGAATAACCAAGCTCAAGCAACTATTCTTGGCTGAACAGAGGGTATAATTTTTTTTTGAATAACTTTAACACAGTATACTACCTTTGGTTGAGCTATTCCTAGACTTTCAAACAGTTCAGGATGTTTGATTGGCAGCTCAATGACCTGTGAACATAATTTCAAAACAAGAAATTGAGAAATGGTTAAAATGGTTTGCATAATATATGGTACCATCATACATACAAGCACATTCAAATACAGGTTCAGAAAGTGATTGTAAGAGGATAAAAAGGTATCAAACATCAAACCAAACAGATGAAATAATCTTTGGATGCTTAGAGTGAAGTATAAGATACAGAACCTCTTTTATCTCTTTGATCTGCTGGTCCAGGCCACCGATCATGTCATAGGTAGAATCAGGAACCTTTTCAACTTTCATCAGGTTGACCAATGGATCAACTTTGCTAGGCAAGATCAAATGAAGAACGTAACTGTCATTGCGGAGGGCAACCCTGGTTGATGGAGTAATCTTTGTAATGTCAATACTTTTATCAATATCAACAACATATTTTCCTTCTGGGTGAACCTGAAGAAAAGTGAAAGAATTAGTGCTTCTGATATATATTTTTTTTATCAGGGCAACGACATGGGAAAATGACCATAATTTTCAAAGGATAAAATGATTAATTAACAGCTAAAGTTGTGCAGACTGTGCCAGTAGGTGAAATTTTTACTTTTAATCCCAAATTCAGCTGAATGACTGCATGTATTATGGTGACCGCCCCCTGGAACCCCATATTTAAATTATAACAACTTTCTCAAGTCTACCTTAATTGACAGTTTCAAATCCATGCTTTACGTTGTTTATGTGCGGGTAAAAATGAGCAGTAGGTACTGATTCAGCAGCTAAATATATTCCCAGGAATCTTTCTAGCAATAAGTAATTCAGTTAAAAGAAAATAGAAATTGATGCAAGTCATGAAGTTAAAAGATACCCAAGCTTCAAAACCACATCCCTAATCAAATAAGAAAAAGAGTATAATGCACCATCAGCTCACCTTTACTAAAACTTTGTTTTTTCCCATAACTTTGACAACTTCTCCGACGTATGATCCGGGCTCCTGAAGAAGCTGCAGTTCTTCCCGAAGCATTCTCACTGTCCCAATTTTGCATAGTTGAGAACGCATTAATCAAACAATGATTTAGGACAGGAGAAAGCAGTGCATAAATCAAAACCAGGAATTTACAAGTGACATTAACAACAATCATCCTCTCATGTGAAATAACAATTAACGCATATATGATTTAACTAAATTTCCCTCGCCAAAATCGTAAAAAAATTATTTCATGGCCAATCAAATCTGACACAAAGCCGCCCCATTCCATCTCCTAGCTGTTTTTTTTTTAAAAAAAAATCTAGAACCAGAATTCTATAGGAAAGTTGTGCAATTACATCCGGAAACGAAAGAAATCATTAAATCCAAAAAAGCAAATAGTTTCAAATTTAGGGTTAGGGTCAGTGCAAGAAAGTCACCCCTGGAATTTAACTCATTTCGCTGAGCCTCGAGACGGTTAAGGTTATGGGTCTTCTGGCGGACCTGGAGCTGATGCTCGTGGATGTGCTGGAGATAGTATTGACGAAGACCCTCTCCCTGCTTGGCGGGCTTCGCCGAGCACATCTCTTCCGGTGCCGCCTCCGGTTGTGTAAATTCCACTCCCACCGTTGCCATTGGAAACTTTCGAGTAACTCGGGATAGCTCGATCTGCAAACCCAATAACTGAACTATCTCTGTTATATATATAAATTCGTTTCTTGTTCTCAAATAAACGAAGGAACGTCGGTGACCTTCAGTCGGGACGCGATAAATTGATAATGATTTCTCAGCTGTAAATAAAAATTGAAACTTTTGATGGGAGATTTTTTTTGTGCTGAATGGTTAGAGGAGACTTTTTTTTTTTCCCAATCAACCAATGGTTAGAGCCTTTTGAGGAGATTAAAGGATGTTTGTTTTACATTTTTTAATTCAATCTTTTGATTTATATCTCATGTATCAAATTAAAATCTCTACTTTACTCTCTTATCTAAGTATAATAAATCATTTCATAATATATTTTACTTTGAGAAAAATTTTGAATTTAAGTAACTTGATTCTTATTCATGTTCATTATACCTAGAATAAAATAATGTAATAATAAATAAAAGATAAAATTATTTTTATAAAAAATTAATAATTTGATTTATAAATGATATTAAGGAATTTATTCTCTTTATACTTTATATATCAGATCATACGAGAATTTATCAAAAAATTAAAAGGTTCATTACTAAAATCAACACAACTCATCAAACATGTTTGATATATCAATTGAAATAGAGCATCCGAAGAATAAATCATCAAGTGTTCAGGCCAATACCAAGAATACGCTCAAGACAATTTTGCTGTGTAAAATCATTTTTAGTATATATTCATCTTTTTTGGTGCCTCAAAAGATCAATGCAACAGAAGGTTTAGAAAAAGCTAATTAGATCATCAAGAAACATGGAGATCGCTATGCATTTTTCTTCTTAATAGCTCGTGTGCTCATCTAAGAATCACTTCTCAACCTTTTATTACACGTAAAATGAGATAAAATTCTTTTTATATATTTATTTTAAAATTCATAAAATCATCACGGTTCCAAACAAACACAAACATTAAACGTTATCACATTTAATGTGATGCAACTCAAATTTGAATTTGAATATTGACGTTAATTCTGCTTAGAAAACTATCAACTTAATTCTGCTTAAAAAACTATCAATTCATTATTATAGCTCATTTCTCTATCAATCATTATATTCCTTCCCAATCAACCAAACAAGAAATTTATTAGCTTGCCCGGTTCTGTTCTCTGCTTCTCTGGACACCTTTCCCAACCTCATCTTCTATTTGTAGGTTTTCTTTACAAATGGTTTATCCTAAGGCTATGCTTAGTTTGAAAGAGGGGAAAGGAAGGGGATAGATAGGAGGGAGTGGGAAGGGATGTGAAGGTATAAGATTACCTTGTTTGGTTTAATTAGAGGGGAAGGAAGGGGAAATATTTTTAATGATACTTTGTTTGGTTTAGAAGGGGAAGGGAGGTAAATTATTACTCAATTTACTATTTTACCCCTGTAACCCATTTACATTCTTTCTTCTCTATTTCTTTTTTTTGCTTACAGATCCAATACAGCCATTCTCCTCCAGTTTCTGATCAGCCGGTTTCTCTCTGAGATCGTACACCCCAGCCTTACTGCTACTTCCAGCTCCGCCATTGATGACGGATTGAATCTTCTTCGTGAGTTTCTCCTCTACTTCAGCTGAAACATTGGTGAAGTGTGACCTCATGTGACCTCCTAAAGATCTACCACAAGGGAAGCTCTTGCTGCAGAATTTACACACGTGTTTCAACACTTCTCTACCTTCTTCCATCTCAGACTCGAAACAATCAATTCGAGGCAAAATTAAAACCACACAGATCAGCGAGGCCAAAATGGAACTAACTCGAAGGCCGGTCAAAGAACATCCAAGAATGCTGAAATCATCGATCCCACCAAGAAATGGTGATGAAACAGAATACCAGAAAGCAAAAATCAACAAAAACCCAGATCAGATGAACGATGCAGCCTCCAGTTTCAATACAGGGTATTGGTGGAATTTCAAAAAAGAATTGAGGACATTTCAGGTACTAAATTTTGGATCCCTCCAAAAAACCCCATTTTGGAGGGATCCAAAATAAGGGAAGGGGAAGGATTAGAGAGTGAAATTTTACCTCCCCTCCCCTTCAAATTTTCATACCAAACAGGGGGAGGGACTCATTTTCCATTCCCCACCATTCCCTCCCCCCAAACCAAACAAGGCCTTAGCGGGTTGGGATTAGCGGAGGCGTGTGTATATATACGCACGCACACATGTATACTTCCCTCTTTCGTCTTCCAGTTTTAGTGAATCGGCGTTCCTCATATGTCCTTTTTATATCGCCGTTCTCTGACTTAATCTTTGTATAATTGAGACTGGACTTGTTTTAGATTGTTTCTTCTGAATCTTTTTTTTTTTTGGTCGCGATTACTAATAGTCTTCAAAGATTTTGGGTTATTTGAATCTTTATACTCTGGACAAATAATAACAACAAAGAAAGAGAGAGAGCGCTGTGTGTATTGAGAGAAAAAGGAATCTTTTCATTTTTAGCTCATTTTACTCATAAACTGGACTAGAAGTTGCTGGATCATCTTCTTCAGGAATGGATAAGAAAAAATTGGCGGTTCCGCTTGTTTGCCACGGCCATTCCCGGCCTGTAGTGGATCTTTTTTACAGTCCTGTTACGCCCGATGGATTCTTCGTCATCAGTGCAAGCAAGGGTATGGTCTCTTCAGCCACGTCTTTTCTTTATAGCTTCGAAATTCTGTTTCTGAACCTGTATTCTTGGCTGTACTTGTTTCGTCGGTAATTGAAATGCGATATTGGTCTTGTTATTTTTTTATGTGATTTGATGCATCTGACTCATTTTCTGATGTATTCCATGGTCACTCTCTGACTTTCCTGGTCAATATTTTGTCGCGTATTATTCCAAAACCGAAACGCTGATGTTAATGGATGAGAAGTTAGGATTCCTGAATTGCCAGTGCAAAAATTAAAGTCTCATATAGGATACTGGCCTTTCCGCGCTAATGTATCAACCGTGCACATATTGTTTATTGTTTTTTCTTCTTCAATATTTTCATTGTGGTGACATTTGAGCTTTTCTTGTGGGGTTTAGATTCTAGTCCCATGCTCAGAAATGGAGAGAATGGAGATTGGATTGGAACATTTGAAGGGCACAAAGGTGCAGTATGGAGTTGCTGCTTGGGTACAAATGCTTTACGAGCTGCAACTGCCTCTGCCGATTTCTCAGCGTATGTAATTGCTTTTTTTAATTTTTGCTTGCTCATATGAAGCTCACTGCTCTATGTATCTTTGGAAATTCTAACTGTGTTGTTAGCTTGTGGGGATCTGGGTCACCTGCCTTAGCTAGGGTCTTTCATTGAAAGTAATTGATTCAGTTCGGATGCATCTGAGGAAGTTTGGTTAATCTTCAGCGTAAGCATATACGTAGGACTAGTGCACCCTGCTTTTGGCTAGTTATACGTTGTGCCTGAATTAATACATTGGGCCCGTTTGGCTGAGCTTATAGGGAGTTCAAACACACGTTCAACAATGTTTTTCGCAAAACGAGATAATCTCTTTTCACATATTTACTTCGATTTACATAAAAGTACTTCTTTACCGCGTTCCCTAACGGGCCCATTATTCCTATCAGAGTTGTCGTCATCGTGAGTTTTCTTCACCTATGTTTTTATTTTGTTTGAAAATTGATTCATTTAAGTTCACTTTTGTCTTTAATGGAAGCAATATTTGATTGAACCAATTTTTCCCTTTTAATGCCAGACAAAAAAGTTCTCTTTTATTTCCTTTCACTTTTCACATTGCTAACAAAATGCAACAGGTGTAATTCTGGGCTGTGAGCAATAAATGCAGTGAGCCGTGCCGAACCAATTTTAGATGTCGTTCATCAGTGGGAGGTTGCTTGATCAGTTTATTTGTTTTCATGAGCAGGAAAGTTTGGGATGCATTAACAGGGGATGAATTACACTCATTTGAACATAAGCACATTGTTCGCGCATGCGCTTTTTCTGAGGTAGATTGGATGCTTTATAACGTTATTTTTGTCTGCTTTCAATCAAGGTCTTTATCAGTAATTCAAAATTCTTGATTTAGCAGTTCTCCCTTGCTCCCCTCTTCTTCCTGCCTGACTTCTCTATCACACGATCAAACTTCCTGACAATAAAACTTTACTGGTTCCTTTTTGTTTAATACTCTTGAATTTGTTTTCTCCTAAAGATGAGCTCGGGAAATCGTTCATATGCATTGCTATTTTATACCTGTCTGGACCTAGACAACAAATGCATTATCGTTCATATGCATTGCTATTTTATACCTGTGGGCAGGATACACACCTTTTACTCACTGGGGGATTAGAGAAAGTTTTCCGAATTTATGACTTGAATCGTCCTGATACACCACCCAGAGAAGTTGAGAAGTCCCCTGGTTCAATCAGAACTGTTGCTTGGCTTCATAGTGACCGGACAATATTAAGTTCTTGTACTGATATGGGAGGCGTCAGGTATATTCCTTGTTTAATCATGTGATGCTGAAGCTTATCTTGGATTGTATTTGTTTCTTGTTGCAATTTCTAAATTTTGATATCAACATTGAATAATAATATTGGACTGATTCTATCCTACAATTCAAAGGTTATGGGATATAAGAAGTGGTCAAATAGTTCAGACACTTGAGACCAAGTCATCTGTGACCAGTACTGAAGTGAGTCGGGATGGTCATTACATTGTAACTGCAGATGGCTCTACGGTTAAATTTTGGGATGCAAATCTGTAAGTTGTGAACCTAGCCAACGATTTTGTCAAAATATTTTATACTTTATGCTCAGGAGGTTACTCTTGCCTTTCAGCTATGAGTTGGTGAAGAGTTATGATATGCCCTGCACTGTTGAATCTGCTTCATTGGAACCCAAGTGTGGGAATAAATTTGTTGCTGGGGGAGAAGACATGTGGGTCCGTGTTTTTGATTTCCATACTGGCCATGAAATTGGTAAGTTATCAAACATTTGTCACTCCCTAGTATGTAGGCTGCTGCTTGCTTGAAGCTTTTTCAGGGTTATTTCAAATTTTTGACTTGTGGTTTGCAAAATGCTTGATGGCTTAATATTTCAGTTTATTATATAACTGTTGTGATTCTATGCATAATTATTGCAATGATCTATCTGGATGACAGCATGCAACAAGGGCCACCATGGTCCTGTGCACTGTGTACGTTTCTCTCCTGGTGGAGAATCATATGCATCGGGATCTGAGGATGGAACCATAAGAATATGGCAAACTGGTCCTTTGACCTGTGATGAGTCGGAGTCTATCTCTGCAAATGGGTCAGTTGCAATGGCACAGGTTAATGCAGACGAGGTTTCACGCAAGATTGAGGGTTTGCGCATTGCAGATGAGGGGGAATCCAAAGAAAAGGAAGAGGTAGGGGAGGAAAAATAATGATCCTAATAAAGACGATCGTTATCATATGATAGACAAGGACCTACTTTTACAGTTTTACACAGGTTTAGAAAGCTAAATTCTGTAAATTTTTGTTTGCATTGGTCTTTTACTGAATCAAGTGACCTTGTTCCATCCAGTTTGTAGTATACGTAGCGTTTTTTTTTCACATTTGACTCTTCTTTTGGGGTTGTGGCGTATAGGGAATAACCCAGTATTCTAACTGTTGAAAAGCAATATGGTAATGGCTTGAATCTTTCAGTGCGACCAAATCAGGATTTCTGAGGCGGAGAAGCAATATGCAGAATTCTGCGATCACGGTTCATGTTTCATGCTAAAAAAAAGATTTTCCCAGCTGCTTGTTGATCGTTTGTTTAGCCATCCACAAATCTGTGTTTAATTTGTGGATGACAATACGAGTGTTCCCGAACTAAAATCTTAGCTCACCCTGCTTTTGTTCTCCTTGTCTCAATCTTCCTCTGTCTTTTTTTGAGTAGCTCCAAAAATTAATAAATATTGCTTATAATATACTTTTAGTTATGTATAAAAAATTGTGTTGGTTTTTCTAAATGTCTCTTGTATTCACCTGCATTGAAAACTATTTCTACTCATTAATGGAAATGAATGTTTTTATTTTGATACTTAATGGAAATGAATGTTGTCAAAAGTGGACTGAATGCTGAACTCAAGAACAGCGAAGTACTGGCTCACAGAATGGTAAGTGAACTGGTCTCAATTAAGTGTTTTTAAATAATGTATATGAAAAAATAACTCAGACAATATTGATTGGGTTTGGTACTAGAAAATGGAATCCTAGAATGACACTTGTACATCTGCAAAGCATCAGTCTATTCATATTACAAATCTTGTAATGGCAGCTGTATGCGGAAGCCCGTTTGGGAATGTGGTATAGAATTATTTTTACACAAGTCGAGGTAAATATGTAAATGAGATTATTTTGTTTTACAGAAAAATGCTGTTGAATATGCGGTTGAGGAATCCAAACGCTACCCCAAACTCAGCTTATATTTGAGAAATCTTGTCAGATAGAGCATGGATGCACAAATATCATATCATTGAATTAATACTACCCTTTGTTGTTGGCATAATAGTTATATTATTAATTTGTAAATATTAAAGATATAAGTTAAAATAGTTATTTATTATGAATACGTGCTTCGTTCTCTAAAGTACTCTAATCATGTACATTCATCTATGGATAGAAATTTCTAAAGATGGGGTAAACAAGGGGTCTTATAAATTTAAGTGAACTTTTTAGCTGCCATTATTGTATTCAAAACCTATGGGAATATTCTATTTGAGATGGATGCGTCTCGCTCGGCTTGTCATTTCTATGAGATCGATTGCCTAATGGAAAATTTTCCACCATTAATTTAGCTTGTCATGTGTGCGAGGGATGAATCACTCCCAGTACACTCAACTCTTATTCTTTCTTTTTTTTTCAATAGGCATAAGTATGTTTATATTATAAATCATATTTAAGCTACTATATCATCTCTCTCTTTTTACTAGACATAATTATTTTTTATGTAAAAGGGCAAGCATTAATGGTTTGAGGTTACAAAAAGGGATCGAACTCATGATCTTTTATTTGGGAGATACCATACCATTAAGCTATAAAGCCTTGGGTAGATATAATTATTTTTTTAGTAGAGGTAATTTTACTTGAGATTCATAGCTCATTTGGATCATCTCCTCAAAACTTGGGTTTTGTGGCAAAATCTAAGTTTTGCAAAAAAAAAACCTAGTTTTTATTTAAGTATTCACTTTTTTTTTCAAAACTTAGATTTTGGAGAAAAAAAGATTTTGTAACAAAATTTAGGTTTTGAAAAAGCTATTTTTTTGTTAAATCGCACACTCCCTCATAATAAACTTTATCTTTCATACTTGCATTGAACTTTGTAAAAGTCAATAACTGTCCAAATATAATCACATTTTCAAAATCTAATTTTTAACTCAGATCCGTAAAAACTATTGTCTCAAAATCTATTCTCCAAAATCTAAATTTTATGTTAAATCTTATAAAAACTATTTTTACAATGCTTCATTCTGAAACTGAATGTGATATCAGCCTCAACCAAAATCCAAATTTTAATTCACAGCTTTATAACGAACTTGCCTCGCTAAGAGTTGGGTTGAGGCCCAAGGCAACTCACGCATATGCCCATGAGATCTCATATGTGCTTGTTATGCCTGTACGACATCGTACGATTCCTTGACACTTGGGGGTCCCATCTCGGCAAGAAGTCACTGTATAAAAGAGCCAGATCCACAGCCATCACTTCCTCGCGCCTAGCCCAGCTCTGTTCTCTTCTCTCCTGCATCCTTCTCCCACCTTGTTTTTTATTTGTAGTTTTTCTTTACATTTCGTTCCTTCTTAGTCTTCCGTTTCTTTTAGATCTGAATTTCTCAGAGCTTTTCTTGGAGGGTTAGGAGGTGTGGATTCATGTATATTATCACCCCTTTTCGGTTCCCAGTTTCAGTGAATTAGCGTTTCCCCACCTGTGTTTTAAATACCGCCATTCTCTGACTTCCTTATCGTATGATTGATACAGGGCCTGTGTTTTAACCACCTTTTTTTCTCATTTTTACTAGTGATTGTTTCTTCTGGATCTTCTTTTGGTTGCGATTACTAATAGGAAAATCCTAGATTTAGGGTTTTTTTGCAACTCATATGTTGATAAGAAAACAAAAATAATAATCAGGACAGAAAGAAAGCACAGTTTATATATATAGAGAGAGAGAAATCTTTTCATTTTTATGCTTATTTTATTCATAAGCTAGGCTAGAATTTACTGGATTATCTTATTCAAAAATGGATAAGAAAAAGGTGGCGGTTCCGCTTGTTTGCCACGGCCATTCCCGGCCCGTAGTGGATCTTTTTTACAGTCCTGTTACGCCCGATGGATTCTTCCTCATCAGTGCAAGCAAGGGTATGGTCTCTTCAGCCAAGGCCTTATCATCTTGGCTTCGAAATTCCTTTTTTGAGCTTATTCTTGTTGCTTGCACTTGTTTTTTCTGCAATGAAATTGCGAAATTGGTTTTGATTGTTAATTTTCCTGTGATGCACATAATTAGGTGCATCTGACTCATTTTCTGATTTATTCCGTGGCCTCTCTCAGAATTGAACGGGTCTGTATTTTATCGCATATTATTCCAAAACTGAGACGCTGATGTTAGTGGATGAGTAATTGGGATGCTTACCTGAGTTGCTAGTAATCAAATTAAAATCCCATGCAGGATTTCGGCATATCTGCACTAATGAATCGAACTCGCACATATTGTTCATTGATTTTTTTCCCCAAAAACGTTTTCACTATGGTGATATGTGATCTTTTCTTGTGGGGTTTAGATTCCAGTCCTATGCTCAGAAATGGCGAGACTGGAGATTGGATTGGAACATTTGAAGGGCACAAAGGTGCAGTATGGAGCTGCTGCTTGGACACAAATGCTTTGCGTGCTGCAACTGCCTCTGCTGATTTCTCATCGTATGTGGTTGCCTTTTATTTTGGAAAGAAGAAGAATTAGCTTGCTCATAATGAAGCTCGCTGTCCTATGCATATTTGGAAATGCTAATTTTCTTGTTAGCTTATGGGATCACCTGCCTTAACTAGAATTTTTCATTGAAATTATTCCATTCAGTTTGCATGGGTTGCATCTGAACAAGTTTAGTTAATTTTTTCGGAGTATACACATCACTAGTGTACCCTGTTGTTGGCTGGTTGCGCATTGTGCATGCTGAATTAATCCATTATTCTTATCAGAGTTGTCAGCATCTCAAGTTTTCCTCATCTGCCTTTTTATTTTATTTCAAAAATTGAAATTTGAAAATCGATTGCGTTATATTTGCCATTGTCTTTTAGTAGACTGGCAACAGTATTTGGCTGAACCAAGTTTTCTCTTTTGACGCCCCACGACTAAAGTTCTTTTATTTTCTTGTTTTTAATATTTCCAACAAAATGCAGCACAGATAATTCTAGGCTTTGACCTATAAATGCTGTGAGCCATGTTGAACCATTGGTAGAAGACGTTCATCAATGTGAGGTCGCTGGATCATGTTATTTGTTTTCATGTGCAGGAAAGTTTGGGATGCATTAACAGGAGATGAATTACACTCGTTTGAACACAAGCACATTGTTCGTGCATGTGCTTTTTCTGAGGTAGATTGGATGAGTTAAAATGTTTTTTTGTCCTCGGTTCTATTATCATTGCTTATTTTCCCTTATCACTGTGATCATTGCTGATTGTTTCTGCGGATGGAAATATGAAATGTAAGTTACAATGGTTCAGGATGATTCCACATGCTAACTCAACTGAAAGCCCTTGGGTGGGGGAAATAAAAACTTAGAAGTATCGTTGGTTGTGCGCGTGCTTAGAATTGAGCAAATTAGAATCCTAATCCTAATTTCTCAAATAGCTACCTATCTTCCATAGATCTTAACATTATTTGTCTACTGTACCAACATATTTCAAAATTTAGCTTTGCAAAGTATTTTTCTACTTTCAATCAAGGACTTTATTAGTAATTCTTAATACTTGATTGTAGAAGTTATCCCTTGCTCCCCTTCTTTTCTTCCTGACTTCTCCCCCTACACACCTTCAGCCTTCTTGACAATAGATGTTTAGTGGCTTCTTATTGTTTAACACTCTTGAATTTGTTCTATAGAAAACATAAACTCTGGAAATTAATTGATGTCATTAACACTTGTTAAATGTCCCAGACTACAAATACATCATCATTATTCGCATGCATTACTATTGTATTCCTTTGACCAGGATACACACCTTTTACTCACTGGTGGGGTGGAGAAAATTCTCCGAATCTATGATTTGAATCGTCCTGATGCAGCACCCAGAGAAGTTGACAAGTCCCCTGGTTCAATCAGAACTGTTACATGGCTTCATAGTGACCAGACAATATTAAGTTCTTGTACGGATATGGGAGGTGTCAGGTATATTCCGCATTTAATCATGTGATGCTGAAGCCTCTCTTTGGATTGCACTTGTTTCTTGTTGCAATTTCTAAGTTTTGATATCAACATCAAATGCTATATTAGACTGACTTTGGTCGATAATTCAAGGTTATGGGATATAAGAAGTGGTCAGATAGTCCAAACGCTCGAGACCAAGTCATCTGTGACCAGTGCTGAAGTGAGTCAGGATGGTCGTTACATTGTAACTGCAGATGGTTCTACAGTTAAATTTTGGGATGCGAATTAGTAAGTTTTAAGCTTAGTTGGTCAATTTGTTCAAAATATTCTTTATTTTATGCTCAGGTTGTTACTCTTGCCTTTCAGCTATGGATTGGTGAAGGGTTATGATATGCCTTGCACTGTTGAATCAGCTTCGCTGGAACCTAAGCATGGTAATAAATTTGTTGCTGGGGGAGAAGATATGTGGGTTCGTGTTTTTGATTTCCATACTGGTCAAGAGATTGGTAAGTGGTCAATTAATTTTCACTCCCTAATATGTAGGCTGCCTTGCTTGAAGTTTTTATTGGGTTTATTTCACATTTCTGACCTGTGGTTTGAATATGCGTAGATGGTTATATATTTCAGTTTATTCTATGACTTGTGATTTATGCTTAATTAATGTGACTATTCATCTGGGTGACAGCGTGCAACAAGGGTCACCATGGTCCTGTGCACTGTGTACGTTTCTCTCCTGGGGGGGAATCATATGCCTCAGGATCTGAGGATGGAACCATCAGAATATGGCAAACTGGTCCTTTGACAGATGATGATTCAGAATCTATACCTGCAAATGGATCGGTTGCAAAGGTTAAGGTTGATGCAGACGAGGTTTCACGCAAGATTGAGGGTTTTCATATTGCAGAGGACGTGAAATCCAAAGAAAAGGAGGAGGTAGGGGTGGAATAAAGATCCTAATAAGTATGGTGGTTTTGGTCAGCAGGGTTATCATGTCATAGACAAGTAACTTGTACGCAGGCTTCGCAAGATAACTTCTGTAAATTTTTGTATGCATTGATCATTTAATGAATCTAGCGACCTTGTTGGATTCCCTCTCAGTTTGTACTCTGTAATATGCTTGGTGTTCTGATGGCCAAAAAAAAGTTGGTGCTCATATTGACGAACGTTTTATGATTGGGGGTTTGGGGCGTTTAGGGAATAACCTAGTATTCTAGGCGATGTTTTGGTATTTTCTGGAATGAATGGAAATGGGGATGGAAAATGGGAAATCGGCCAATGATTGCTATAGTATTACAAAAGCAAGTTTCAAAAAAAAATGTAGGTTGAGATAAAATTCTTATCTATACACTATACTTTGTAGAATGTGAATTAATTTGGGAAAGTAACCTCTACCACTAATTTAAATATTCAAAATTACTTTGTGCAGGATGTTTCAAATGAGATAGAAATGTTTTTGCATTGCTGTGTTTGGCAGAGTAGAAATATAATGGGAATCGACAAAATATTATACTCAATAAAATGCCCTTTGGCTCCTTATTTGAAGATTTAATTGAGAAGTTGATTTAAGTTTTAAATATAAGACCCATCTTACATACATATTATTTCTTTTCCAAATTATCCCCTCCTAATTTTCTTCTAATAATAATTAAATCCAAGGATAATTTAATAACACAATGTATTTTTTTTTTTTGCAATCAATAACACGTTGTATTTAGGAAGCAAGTAATACTTGCTACTATAGGTAAATTCATTATTATAAAAAAGATAAATTCGTTGTTCTTAAGTAGAAAAATATACTGTTTTTTATTTTTAGTAAACAATTTTTTTCCAAAAAAAATATTTTGTCATAGAGATGTTCATTAAGTGATTGTATTTGTAAAAAATAGAGAGATTGCAGGAAAAAGAGAAAGAAGTAAACCTAAAAGAGAAAAAAATTGCTAAGCCTAACAATATGCTTTCTTAATTTTAGACTAAGTTGATAAATTAAACTTTATTTAATTATTGAAACTAATATCTTTAAAATAAGAAATATATCACTACTTCTATTCCTAAATATAGAAGGTAGATGGATTTACTTTGGTCATACATTAAAAACTTCAATCAACTTTATTTTCTAAATTTATGTAACAAAAAAAAACTTTATTTTCTAAATTTATAATTAATTATTAAAATATCACGATTGATTGCATACTAGAATAGTTAGAATGCACATAATTAAAAAATTATTTTATAAAAAAATAAACACATATTTATTATAAATAATTAATTTACATTATTTATTTTACAACTTCAACGTTAAACCGAGTTAAGCGTTCATTATTCAAACCGAGTATATCTTTTTTATTTAAGTGAAAAGGATACAACTAAAAGGAAAGCGTCAGTGAAGAGGGCTCTGTTATAAATTGGGTTTTCCATCTCGCGGCAGCTCCTCCTTGCGCGTTCCCAAAGCTGAGTCTTGAGACCGGCGACCTCTCTCTCTGAAAGCGGACTCCTATCTATCCCTTTTCTTTTTGGCGGGAAACGATGTCGGGGAAGGGCGCGAAGGGTTTGATCACCGGCAAGACCTCGGCCGCCACTGCCAACAAAGACAAGGACAAGAAGAAGCCCACTTCTCGCTCTTCTCGTGCCGGACTTCAGGTCCTTCTCTTTCTTCGTTAGATCTCCGTCTCTCTGCGATTCATTTCTTTATTTTGACTTCCTCGAGTTGATTTCTTCTTTTAGCTGTCCGAAATCTGCACATTATTCCTCATAGGAAATTATGAGATTTATTTGTTCTGGAAATTTATGGGTTTTACTCGGATGTTTGCTTTATTCTGTCGAAGTTTCACTTAATTCTCACACGACTATAAAAAATAAAACTCGCAATTTTTTTGTCTATACGTTTCTTACGCATAATTTGAACAGGGCGCAAATTTGACTAGTGAACTCTTGAATTTGGATGTTGATTTTTGTCAAATAGTTGCTAGCTGCAGGGTGCATGTGCAATGTTATAGTTATCTGGTTCTTTAAGCTAATCTATCAACTTTCATGCAGCCTACACATATACATTCTGTTTCTTATTTCCTTTCCTTTTTAGTGTTTGCTAGCATACATTCTTAGGGAAGCATAATATTTTCGTGATCATGTAACTTAGATCCGCGACATATATTTACTGTTTACCTTTTCCTTTTGTTTTCTTCTTGTAATCGTTTGTTCCTAGGAAAGTTTTTATGACTGTGATGTGAAATACAGAGATAGTTAGCAGACCATTTTTGTTTTACTTACGACCGTTAACCATAAGTACATGCTCGAGCTCTTTTGCCTTTTATATTATTGAGGGCCCTGCTCTGGAAAGCCCTTTTCCGTTTGAAGTCACTTCATGCTAGTTGATGGCAGCAAGTTACTGTGAATATTGACAACTGATAATTATACGTGGCCTTTCTTTCTTTTGACTGATTGAGTGTGTATGCAGAAAAATATTCTCCATTTGAATATACTCACTAGTCTTAATTTTTATGGACCATTACCAAGATGAATGAATCTCACGGTTCTTATTAAGCAGTAATTAGATGAGTTAGATAGTTTATTGAAATTCGTGAACTCAGTCAGTTATCAAATGCTTTCTACACTTTCTGATAACTTCTGCTTTATATAATTCCAACCACCCACATTTTGATAGAGGTGTTTTTATTGTAATGGTATTATTTCTGGAAGGCCTAATGCAACTATAGAGCTACTGTATTGTGCTCAATAAGAAACCTGCACTGAGGGAAGGCCGTCAATTCTTGTATTCAGGAGAAAATCTTTAAACCAACAATGCTTCTTTCTCAGTCAACTTTACCTTTCGTTGACTGGGGAATTGGATTGACCAACTGTTGGCCAATTTTCTTCCAATGCTCAAGACTCATCATGTTCTTGTCTAATCTATACCTGTTTATCATTGCACATAATCTGCAGTTCCCAGTTGGCCGGATCCATCGGCTATTGAAGACGAGAACCACTGCACATGGTAGAGTGGGAGCAACAGCTGCAGTCTACTCTGCCGCTATTTTGGAATATCTAACTGCTGAAGTTTTGGAGCTGGCGGGGAATGCTAGCAAGGATCTCAAGGTTAAACGTATTACTCCCAGGCATTTACAGCTTGCGATTCGTGGTGATGAAGAACTTGATACCCTGATAAAAGGAACAATTGCTGGGGGAGGTGTGATTCCTCACATTCACAAATCTCTGATCAACAAATCTTCCAAGGAGTAGGGGTAGGTACTAATAGATAATAGATGCTGAATGAGTTAATTGAATTTTTTTCCGTGTCTCTATTAGTTGTGACTTTGTTGGATGTTACTGAGAATCAGCTGGGCCTTGCCATTTGTGGTCAGATTCTGTCGTGGTTCTCAAATATCTACTTTACGGAAGTATGTTAGTTGTGGATAATGTTATTTTACTTTGATATTTACGAATTTTCAAAGTTATGAATTTTTGAAGTGGACGGTAGTTTCGTTTGAGTGAAAAGTTATTAGTCATTAGATGTCCTGTACAGTGATTGAATTCCCCTTACCTTAAAATGTGTTCCAAGTCCCACGAGTAATTAGGTGTTTGTTTTGTCGGCGAAAAGAAAAGGTGTTGTTTTGGTGCTCATAAAGTAATTCATTTGTAGAACTGCTACATGCTACATATTTTTGAATAATTGGAAAATTCTCACCTCCCTTTTAAAAATAAAGGAAAACAGCCCTTTGAAACGTACAAAACTTTGAACTATGATATGCGTTCCTTTTTCTTTTTATATAAAAAACATGCGTTCCTTTTTAAAAATTTAATTTTAACAATAATTGAAAACATCTTGCAGCTAGATGGTAAAAAAATATCAACCCGAAATAATTAAGTGTAGGCACCCGATCCATGCACAAAGTGGCCTTCATTTTTCAAATAAGCCGATAAGACATAATATTTCTTCCCGTATTTAATATAAAATTAGCATTGTAGTTCAATTTTTTTTATTAAGAATTGGAGGAAGTAATATTAATTATAAAACCTGAATTTTTCTTTCAAAGTTTTATTAATTCTATTGAAATAGATGGACAGACATTAAAGAAATAAAAAAGAAGTTAATAATATCATATACATCTAAAAGCACCTTATTAAGCCATATTTTTCGTTATTTACTATATGCATATATATATATATATTGTTTTGGGCGTTCTGAGCAGTTTGGGTACATCCCCTTCTGTGTTGATAAATTCTCCTAGCTTGGACTGGTGAGAGAATGTGAGATCATTGAGCCAAGATTCATTTATAAATAGATGAAAAAATAATTCCTTTACTTATTTCCTCTACGTGAAACAGATCTCGTGATGCCATTGCTGTCCTAAAAGAAAAATTATGTGAACAGCATTCAGTAATCACAGCAAAACAAGACAACGACAACAACAAAGACCCTTTATTTATATATAAAACCATAAAATATCTCTATTGCTACTGTTTCGTTATGCGAAACTCGCGAGCTGAGGCCTCTCATTTTGAGACACGTTCCAGTACTTGATAACCCAGAATCACTCGTATTCCTCTCATTCACATAAATTCGATATGCTGGCTTTATAAGATCTTGCGTCTGTGTCTCTGCATATATATATATATATATATATTGTGCTTCCTAGCTTGCCACCTAGGATGCCACCTAGGATTTGTTCTCACGAGTCACACACACTCATTCTTAGTTAATGCACATATTTCCACGTGCCTGTTGCTTCCCTAGCCAGTAACCCCACCTGCATCTCCCTCTATATATACATTCATTCTTCTTCCCCCATTAGAACCACTCAAGCTTTTGAGCTCATACCTTTTCCTCTGCCTTGTTAGATCGTACCATTCTTGTAGCTTTCTGGTGCAGAAATGGTGATGGTTCAGAGTCATGATGAGTGCTTGCTGCTGCATGGTTTGATGCAAGACCGTTTTGCTGCTGGAACCAGACCTAGGTTTGAAGGAGATGGAGACGATGACGACGATGACGGGGATTATGACTACGCTCCGGCAGCCTAGAGCACGCAACAGAGAAAATGAACATCACTTGATCAGAGTATTGGGTTTATATGACATGTAACGATATGATACTGATATTAATTAGGAGATTAGCTTATAGTCACTTAATCTATTTAGAAGCCCTACGGAAGTACGATGGAGAGAAAGGAGCAGCTTCATATATATATATATATATATATATATATATATATATAAGCTCAGATTGCTTGTAAGCTCTGTATTGGTATGTATGTACCGGGCGTGCATGCTTAATGTTACGTTGTAATCACAAAATAAAAGAATATATTTTGAACGTTGATGTACATATGTTTGACATGCTTACGTTTACAGCCAGACTTGACTATATATCTAAAGTGATGAACAAAACAAGAAAAGGAAAGGCCCCCGTTAAACACACACACACACACACACACACACACACAAAAGACTATATACAACAGTATCTAGCTTATTAAATAATGTTTTATACGTGTTTCTGCAAACCCTGATGCTTCCAAAGGGCTTTAACTTGAGAATCCTCACTGTTCTGAACCATGATGTGTGAATGGGATTTGTGATGATTTGGTTTTTAAAGATATATTACAAAAGTAGAGAAATTTTTAAAAGTTAAAATGCACTATTGGATGGGGGCGGTTCATCTGATCTATGATCTACTGTGTATTAAAAACTCAGATTCGATGTGCCGGCAAATGAAGAGATCAAAGTAAATATAAAAAATCACACTACTTGATGTATAAGGATCTGGCAAATGGTACACATATATTTTTTTTAATTTTGATCATGTCTTGTGATAGAGAGGAGCTAGCTCAGAGAAGTAGTAAAAATCATAAACACATGCAGTTATTATATGTATGATGATCGTAATTATAATTTTGCGGTATTGATTGGGAGTAATGTTCGTGGTTGCGAGTGCTATGCCATAACAAGCTAAGGTAGATCTACTTCCAAGTTATTTAGAGCTGCCACATGCATGCCGATCTACAGAAACAAAAATCTCTCTCTCTCAGGCTCCCTCCTTCCCTGGGGTCTTGCACACAGGACTCACACATACTGATGTGTTGGCCTGATGAATCCTCAGAGGGGTTTCCCAGGTAGAGAGAGGTTTTTCCTTCCCTGGTTGATTATGATGGAGCTACATCGGCTTTGTGGAACCAAGTAACTCACGACACTATATTATCGGTATTCTGGTTTAACTTGAAACAAGTGTCTTAGCGCTTCACGGTCCAAACAAGATAATCTGATTAATTATTTTTCAAAAAGCAGCCTCAATTTCCTTTTTGTACAAAAAAGTTCAAGCGACTGGATTAGGACATGCCTTTGTACTTAAATAGGGCTTAAGCAAGGTACTTCGAATGAGCTTTGGGCTCAAAGAACGTTTAAAGATGTATTCTCCCGGGTTCTGGAGAAAGTTACAATCAATAATATTTTCCTAATATTCCCTTCCTGAAAGGAAGAATTTGAAATTCTTTTTCCTTTCCTTAGGGAATATCTCTGTATTCCCAATTCAATATACATGGATATATACCGCATAACACATATATATTGGGCTTATTTGTTGGAGTATTTGGAAAAGCCAAACGCACGTTTAATAGTATTTTTTTCATAAAATAAAATAATTTCCTTTATATATTTACCTCGACTTGCTTAAAATATTTCTCTATCCTATTCTTAAATGAGCACATTTTTTAGATGCCTTACCTTCTAGGGTTTTTCTCATGCAATTTTGAATATTCGAACGTTCGATTCATTAGAATGAACAATCATAAGTCATCCCCTTAATTGCCATATTCCTATTTTCTATTGTTCCAGTCAAAAGAAACCGGAAAGATCCTAATTTACATTAGAGTTGAACTCATGGTTTGCGGGCAAACCCTTCATCAACTGAACCAATCTTTCTTTTTCCAATCTGACTCAAGTTCTGGCCATCAAATATAAATGCTGAACACAAATAGAGCATATCCAAAGATTTCGAGCAGATGGGCCCACAACAAGTATCTCGGGTCATCGTACTAGTCCATGCCCGCCTTTTCTATTCATCCATTGGCTCGTCCTCTCCTGCCACTGCTTCCTCGGTCAGTTGGTCTTCACCTCCAACGCTCTCGCCTTTGCTCCCCATTCCCTACTCTCTCATTCTCTCTCTCCAATCAATATCGAGTCCGTTTGATAAAATGATGGAGAAGTACTTTTACTATTTACAAAGTAAATGTATGAAAGAGATTATCTCGTTTTACAAAAAAATCCATTGAACGTTCTTTTGGAGTGTTGAGAAGCTTTCCCAAACACATCCACCATCTTTATTACCGTACGTATGATAAGGGTCCAGTTGTAACCGTTAGGTTATGATCATAATTTGATGCCCAAACACGTTTGAGTTGCAAAAATGAATTTACTTCTGATATATTTTATGAAATTTAAAATATTTTTACAGATTTTAAAATGCTTTTTACGGATTTTAAGATTTTTTTTTAATTTATGTATGGAAATGATTCCAAAAAAAACACAATATAAGAGGAATAATATTATTAACATTTTGTACATAATGAGCCTTGTTATATTTTAAAACATGAAAAAACGTAATTTTTTTGTTTAAATAAAAGGATAAGGAAGTAAGGAATTGAGCTGGACCAATTGAAAAAAGAAAGAGCACATTAAGCTTGTTTGGAATAACGTTTTCAAAAGTTAAATGCGCAGTGTTTTTTTGTAAAACAAAATAATTTCCTCCATGTATTTATCTCGATTTACGTAAAAGTAATTTTTTATAGTGTCGCCAGTCAAATTTTGAACGCTAATCACTGATGTTTCGAAGGTTGCCCTCCTTTATCCGAATCAACACCAATTTTTTTGAAAATTTAGTCTGAAGTTCCAAATAAGCAATTTATTTACAAAAAGGTCCCATGGATGAAAATATTTATTTTGAAATCCCAATGCAGGATCTCATGTTGTCAACATCAACGCATGATGTTATTATCGGCACATGGTGTTATCAATGACAACGCATGTGCCAATAATGATAACACCATACACTGATGTTGACAACATAAGGTTCTGTCTTGTGACTTCAAAATAAATATTTTTATCCATGAGATCTTTTTATAAGTAAATTGTTTATTGGGGACTCAGAGTAAATTTCCTTCTTTTTTTTTTCCTCCTTCTGACATAAGCTCTTTTTTTTTTTTGCAAAATGCATTCTTCAAAAAAATCATTCCTAAACCCACCCTTTTTACAGCTAGAATGGATTTTAATGGCTACAATGCATTTTAGGGTACAAAATCGTTCCCAAAGACACCCTTATCCCGCTCGTTCCATTTCATTCGCTCTTCCCGGTTTTCTTATCTCTCCCCACCTTTTTGGCCAAGATCTACGTTCATCTGTGTCGGTGGTTCAACCCTCTCCCCTTATTTTTAGCTAGAACTCTTTGTAACCTTTCCCATTTCACCACTAGATCTTTTTTAACAGATTGACCTATATCCTGAATACCCAGAATCAAGCTTTTGCGATGATCCTATGCAGTAGCTCTTCCCAATTGATTTCGACGCTGTTCACTCTGATTAGTCTCTGATTTCCCCCAGGATTTTTGTGACATCAGGAGGCAAATTCGGTGAAATACTAAGCATTATGTCGGCAATTCGATTCGATGCCTCCAAGCAGTACTATACCACAAGCAGCCTCGTGATCGGTTATGCACTCTGTTCCAGCTTGCTTGCCATCATAAACAAGTATGCTATCACTATGTTCAATTACCCTGGCCTTTTAACTGCATTACAGTATCTGACTTCCGCACTTGGGGTCTGGGTTTTGGGGAAATTGGGATTTTTACACCATGATCCTTTCACATTGGAAACTGCCAAGAAATTTTTGCCTGCTGCTGTGGTATTTTACCTGGCAATCTTTACCAATACGAATCTTCTCCGCCACGCAAATGTCGACACTTTCATAGTGTTTAGATCCTTGACTCCCCTTCTGGTTGCTGTAGCCGACACTGCTTTTCGGAAGCAACCATGCCCTTCAAAGCTCACATTCTTGTCGCTGGTCATCATTCTGGGCGGAGCTGTTGGGTATGTGGCCACTGATTCTGGTTTTTCGCTGACTGCTTATTCGTGGGCGTTTGCTTATTTGATAACGATTACTACTGAGATGGTGTATATCAAACATATGGTCATGAATCTTGGATTGAACACCTGGGGGTTTGTTCTGTACAATAACTTATTGTCATTGATGATGGCTCCGATATTTTGGTTTCTGACGGGAGAGAATGTTGAAGTTGCTGCTGCTTTGAGATCCAACTCAGGCCATTTATTTGAAGCTACAGCATTTGCCGCAGTATCATTGTCTTGCGTGTTCGGTTTGCTCATCAGTTTCTTTGGCTTTGCAGCTAGAAAAGCTGTTTCTGCAACAGCATTTACTGTCACCGGAGTGGTCAATAAATTTCTTACCGTAGCCATTAACGTGGTTATTTGGGATAAGCATGCCAGCCCAATCGGTTTGGTTTGTCTGCTTTTCACCGTTGCAGGGGGAATACTTTATCAACAGTCAGTTACTCGATCTACTAAAGCTCCACCACAGCGTGATGCACTGGTTTCTAAGCAGCCAGATATCGAGAATAATCATGATGATGATGATTTGGCGGATGACGATCAACGAAAGGGCATGCATGGTAAACATGCATCTGTATGAGCAGTTGTACTATTATTTGTCAGGACTTCATTTTTAAGCAGTATATTTCTCCAGTAACGATTTTAGAAAATTTTCATGCAATGTGAAGTATATCTGTTTCGGTAGTGATATGCTTTGCTATTATTATACTTTATTTTCTGCCTTTGCCTTCTCTCTGGGTATGTTTGATAGCCTAAGCTTCATCAGATCAAGATTTTCTAGATGAAGGATCGTTTCTTTGCCCTGATTTTTAATCTTTAAAATACTGTCTCAGCTGGAGGGCTGCCTTGTCGTAATCCTGAACAAATTTGGGGTGCAAGTGGGCTTTGTTGTGAGGCTATATGGAGGTGTCAATCAGTTTAAAAATCGATCATAAAGTTTCCATCATTTTTTCTTGATTAAGAGCTGTCGACTCATTTACTTCAAGGCCCCCAATTTCAAACAATTTCGCGGTTTTCTCCTGTTTATCTTTAACCCTTAACATGATATTGCGCTATGTTGTGCTGATAGGACAAGTAGTAATTTTTTTTGGGGGGGGGGGTGGAGACGCTGATGTCCTTTTGTTATTGCTACTTACGGATAAATACACGGTCCGAAATTGGATAATTTGCGATGGTGAGCACTGGCCTTGAGGGACCCGCAAATTTGTTGATTATTTTATGAGTTTGCTAAATGTTATCTTTCAAGTCATCCATATTAATATCTGAATTGATTTTAGACATTTAATCAGCAACTTAACTGACTCTAACCTTGAGTAGTAACTGGTGAGTTACTGTTATGTGATATTGCAACACAGCTTGCTATTAAGCAGCAGAAGTAGAGTGATAGCTCTGAGAGTTTCGCAGCTAGCTTTTAGACATAATGCAGTAGATTTCTTGTTTCTTGTTGTAACCGAAACACATAGTGACCCTCTGATAGGCATAAAAAGATGAGAAGGCTATAGGTTCTGAGGCTCATGATAAAGGGTAATTTGGGAGATAAGCCATTGTTTTGGGCTTCTTGCCACAGAATTCAAGGCTGAGAGATATGGGCTTCGTTTGGAAACCCGTTGAGAAAACGGACACAGATTCCTAGGTACTTTATGTGAGAGGAATTTTGTCTCGGCTTGCGTGAGAATGGGTTTTGGGGGTCAAAATGGGGTTCCGTTTATGGAAGTTGGTATGATGGCCCTTTTAGGGATTATACCCTCAAGTTCTAAATCCCTCTCTTGGATGATTTTAAAGGCATTTTACTGCATTGGTCCAATGCACATTTAGTATTTACCCCGTAGCCATACCAGTAGGCCCAGTTTGTAGTATGGTTATACCATTCTTAAATACTGGAAATCACTCTGGGATAAGAGGTTTGGCGAGTGCATTGATCAGAGAAAGGGATGCTGCTGTTTTTCAGTAATTGAGCCTTGTTACTTGTTAAGGAAGTTAGTTCTAGTGTAGGTTCAAGTGCCTACTTCTACCGTGATATACCATTTTCACAACCCTTTTTTGGGCCAATACCACTTCGTTGAGTCATATAAAATTCCTAGAGTATGAAGTTCAATTGTACATTTCACGAAGAGCCCCGTTACAACCCTTTCTTATGCCTTGTTTTCTTTCATAAAATTGCTGAAAAAGACGGAGACATCTGCGTCAAATCTATCAGAACCGATCCCTTTCCTTCAGAATTCTACAGCTCCAGCTGATCAGCAAGCTGTTGTTATCGTCATTTTCTGCGTAGCCACCCCATCAATAATTACACATAATTACTTTTATAGGTCAACTTAGGATATATGTATACATATAATTAGCCAAGAAAACGTGGTGTGCGTTACACACACTAAATGAATGGAGGAGGGTATGGATCCTCTAGAACTTTTTTGTGTCAGCTGTTGAAAGACAACTTAAATAATTAGTAGGTTTTACTACTAATGAACTACTAATGAAGTGTGTAGTGTAGAGCAAGTCTACCTAAAATTTCATGGTGTCCTATTCCACCAAACAATATCCAGGATCATTAATATATTAATAGGTGAGTGAATCTTGAAGAAAAAGAAATCCTTCGATTGTAAAGGCAATGGCGGCCTACTCTGATTGACTAAAAAAATACCACTACTCAGAACTTGAGGCGTGCTCCTGCTCGTCCTCTGCTTCCAGTTCTAAGAATTGCTTAGCCACACCTACCTCCTTGATCTTTCTTCCGTTGCCAATGACCCCATCATTTTCTTAATCCTTTGTGTTCCTCTCAAATCCCCACCATTCATTCTCACTTACTCCACATTTTGCCAACCAC